>JAGIQG010000015.1:1162897-1242787 GCA_024679065.1 Sphyrna mokarran
CACAGAGAGAGAGAGAGACACAGACTGAGACACAGAGAGAGAGACGCACAGACTGAGACAGAGAGAGAGAGAGAGACACAGACAGAGAGAGAGAGAGACACACACAGACTGAGACAGAGAGAGAGAGACACACAGACTGAGACACAGAGAGAGAGAGACACAGACTGAGACACAGAGAGAGAGACACACACAGACAGAGACACAGAGAGAGAGAGACACACAGACAGAGGACACAGAGAGAGAGAGAGACAGACAGACAGAGACACAGAGAGAGAGAGAGACACACGATGAGACAGAGAGAGAGAGAGAGACAGACTGAGACACAGAGAAGAGAGCACAGACTGAGAACACAGAGAGAGAGAGACACAGACTGAGACAGAGAGAGAGAGAGAGACAGACGAGACAAGAGAGAGAGAGACACAGACTGAGACAGAGAGAGAGAGAACACACAGACTGAGACAGAGAGAGAGGAGACACAGACTGAGACACAGAGAGAGAGGAGACACACAGAGAGACAAGAGAGAGACCACAACTGAGACACAGAGAGAGAGAGACACACAGACAGAGACACAGAGAGAGAGAGAGAGACACACAGACTGAGACACAGCGAGAGAGAGAGAGCACAGACTGAGACACAGAGAGAGAGAGAGAGACACAGACTGAGACACAGAGAGAGAGACACACACAGACTGAGACACAGAGAGAGAGAGAGACACAGACTGAGACACAGAGAGAGAGAGACACACAGAGAGAGAGAGACACACACAGAGAGACAGAGAGAGACACACAGACGAGGACAGAGAGAGAGAGACACACAGACTGAGACACAGAGAGAGAGAGACACACAGACTGAGACACACAGAGAGAGAGACACACAGCTGAGACACACAGAGAGAGAGAAACACAGACGAGACACAGAGAGAGAGAGGAGACACACAGACTGAGACACAGAGGAGAAGACACACACAGACTGAGACACAGAGAGAGAGAGAGAGACAGACTGAGACACAGAGAGAGAGAGAGACACAGAGAGAGAGAGACACACACACAGACTGAGACACAGAGAGAGAGAGACACACAGACGGAGACACAGAGAGAGAGAGACACACACAGACGGAGACACAGAGAGAGGGAGACACACAGACTGAGACACCGAGAGAGAGAGAGACACAGACTGAGACACAGAGAGAGAGAGAGACACAGACAGAGACACAGAGAGAGAGAGACACAGACGGAGACACAGAGAGACACGCACAGACTGAGACAGAGAGAGAGAGAGACACACAGACTGAGACACAGAGAGAGACACGCACAGACTGAGACACAGAGAGAGAGAGAGAGAGACACACACAGACTGAGACGCAGAGAGAGAGAGACACACACAGACTGAGACGCAGAGAGAGAGAGACACACACAGACTGAGACAGAGAGAGAGAGACACAGACTGAGACACAGAGAGAGAGAGACACAGACTGAGACAGAGAGAGAGAGAGACACACACAGACGGAGACACAGAGAGAGAGAGACACACACAGACTGAGACACAGAGAGACACACACAAGACTGAGCACAGGAGATAGAGAGACACAGACTGAGACACAGAGAGAGAGAGAGACACAGACTGAGACACAGAGAGAGACACGCACAGACTGAGACACAGAGAGAGACACACACAGACTGAGAGACAGAGAGAGAGAGACACACACAGACTGAGACACAGAGAGAGAGACACGCACAGACTGAGACACAGAGAGAGACACGCACAGACTGAGACACAGAGAGACACACACAGACAGAGACACAGAGAGAGAGAGACACACACAGACTGAGACACAGAGAGAGAGAGACACACAGACTGAGACACAGAGAGAGAGAGAGAGACACAGACTGAGACACAGAGAGAGAGAGAGACACACAGACTGAGACACAGAGAGAGACACGCGCAGACTGAGACAGAGAGAGAGAGACACACACACAGACGGAGAGAGAGAGACACACACACCGACTGAGACACAGAGAGAGACACGCACAGACTGAGACACAGAGAGAGAGAGACACACACAGACTGAGACACAGAGAGAGAGAGATGCACAGACTGAGACACAGAGAGAGACACGCACAGACTGAGACACAGAGAGAGACACGCACAGACTGAGACAGAGAGAGAGACACGCACAGACTGAGACACAGAGAGAGAGAGACACAGACTGAGACACAGAGAGAGAGAGAGACACAACAGACTGAGACACAGAGAGAGAGAGAGAGAGACACGAGACACAGAGAGACACAGACTGAGACACAGAGAGAGACACGCACAGACTGAGACAGAGAGAGAGAGAGACACGCACAGACTGAGACAGAGAGACACACACACAGACTGAGACACAGAGAGAGACACGCACAGACTGAGACCAGAGAGAGACACAGACTGAGACACAGAGTGACACACAGACTGAGACACAGAGAGACACGCACAGACTGAGACACAGAGAGAGAGACACGCACAGACTGAGACACAGAGAGAGAGAGAGACAGCACAGACTGAGACACAGCGAGAGAGAGAGACACACAGACTGAGACACAGCGAGAGAGAGAGACACACAGACTGAGACACAGCGAGAGAGAGAGACAGACTGAGACACAGAGAGAGAGACACACAGACTGAGACACAGAGAGAGACAGACAGACTGAGACACAGAGAGAGCGAGAGACACAGACTGAGACACAGAGAGAGAGAGAGACACACTGAGAGACAGAGAGAGAGACACACAGACTGAGACACAGAGAGAGGGAGAGAGACAGAGAGATAGAGAGACACAGACTGAGACAGAGAGAGAGAGAGACACACAGACTGAGACAGAGAGAGAGAGACACAGACTGAGACACAGAGAGAGACACACAGACTGAGACACAGAGAGAGAGAGAGACAGACTGAGACACACAGAGAGAGAGACAGACTGAGACACAGAGAGAGGACAGACTGAGACAGAGAGAGAGAGAGACAGACGAGACAAGAGAGAGAGAGACCCAGACAGATGAGACACAGAGAGAGAGAGAGAGAGAGAGACACACAGACTGAGACACAGAGAGAGAGAGACCCAGACAGTCTGAGACACAGAGAGAGAGAGACACAGTCTGAGACAGAGAGAGAGAGACAGACTGAGACACAGAGAGAGAGAGACACACACAGACTGAGACACAGAGGGAGAGACACAGACTGAGACAGAGAGAGAGAGACAGACTGAGACAGAGACAGAGACAGAGAGAGAGAGACACAGTCTGAGACAGAGAGAGAGACACAGACTGAGACAGAGAGAGAGAGAGAGACACACAGTCTGAGACAGAGGGAGAGAGAGAGACACACAGACTGAGACAGAGAGAGAGAGAGACACAGACAGAGACACAGAGAGAGAAGAGAGAGAGACGCACGACGAGACACAGAGAGAGAGACACAGACTGAGACAGAGAGAGAGAGAGACACAGAGAGAGAGAGAACACAGACTGAGACACAGAGAGACCGTAGAGAGAGAGACACAGACTGAGACAGAGAGAGAGAGAGAGACACAGAGAGAGAGAGAGACAGACTGAGACAGAGAGACACAGAGAGACACAGACTGAGACAGAGAGAGAGAGAGAACAGAGAGAGAGAGACACAGACTGAGACAGAGAGAGAGAGACACAGAGAGAGAGACACAGACTGAGACAGAGAGAGAGAGACACAGACTGAGACACAGAGAGAGAGAAAGACTGAGACAAGAGAGAGAGAGAGACAACAGACTGAGACACAGAGAAGAGAGAGACACAGACAGACTGAGACACAGACAGAGAGAGGACACAGATGAGACACAGACAGAGAGAGACACAGACTGAGACACAGAGAGAGACACAAGACGGAGACAGAGAGAGAGAGACACACACAGACGGAGAGAGAGAGTGACACGCACAGACTGAGACACAGAGAGAGAGAGACGCACAGACTGAGACACAGAGAGAGAGAGACACACAGACTGAGACACACAGAGAGAGAGAGAGACACACACGAGACTGAGACACAGAGAGAGAGAGAGACACACAGACTGAGACACAGAGAGAGAGAGAGAGAGACACACAGACTGAGACACAGAGAGAGAAGACACAGACTGAGACACAGAGAGAGAGAGACACATACTGAGACACAGAGAGAGAGAGAGACACAGACTGAGACACAGAGAGAGAGAGACAACACTGAGACACAGAGAGACACACACTGAGACACAGAAGAGAGAGACACACAGAGAGAGACACACACACTGAGAGAGAGTGAGACAGAGACACACACTGAGACACAGAGAGAGAGACAGAGAGAGAGACACACAGACTGAGACACAGAGAGAGAGAGATACACACAGACTGAGACACAGCGAGAGAGAGAGAGACACACACAGACTGAGACACAGCGAGAGAGAGAGACACACAGACTGAGACACAGAGACAGAGAGACAGAGAGAGAGAGACACCGACTGAGACACAGAGAGAGAGGAGACACACATTGAGACACAGAGAGAGAGAGACAGAGAGAGAGAGAGAGACACACACACTGAGACACAGAGAGAGAGAGACAGAGACACACACTGAGACACAGAGAGAGAGAGAGACACAGACTGAGGACAGAGAGAGAGAGAGACAAAGACTGAGACACAGAGAGAGAGAGAGACACACAGACTGAGACACAGAGAGAGAGAGACGAGAGAGAGAGAGCACCGACTGAGACACAGAGAGAGAGGAGACACACATTGAGACACAGAGAGAGAGAGACAGAGAGAGAGAGAGAGACAACACACTGAGACACGGAGAGAGAGAGACAGAGACCAAACTGAGACACGAGAGAGAGAGAGACACAGCCTGAGACACAGAGAGAGAGAGAGAGAGACACAGACTGAGACACAGAGAGAGAGAGACACACACACAGACTGAGACACAGAGGAGAGAGAGACGCACAGACTGAGACACCGAGAGAGAGAGAGAGACACAGACTGAGGCACAGAGAGAGACACAGACTGAGGCACAGAGAGAGACACACGCAGACTGAGACAGAGAGAGAGACACGCGCAGACTGAGACACAGAGAGAGAGACACGCGCAGACTGAGACACAGAGAGAGAGACACACAGACTGAGACACAGAGAGAGAGACACACACAGACTGAGACACAGAGAGAGAGACACACACAGACTGAGACACAGAAAGAGAGAGAGACGCACAGACTGAGACACAGAGAGAGAGAGACACAGACTGAGACACAGAGAGAGAGACACACACAGACTGAGGCAGAGGACGACACCACAGACTGAGACACAAAGAGAGAGACACAGACTGAGACACAGAAGAGAGAGAGAGACAGACTGAGACACAGAGAGAGAGAGGACACACACAGACAGAGACACAGAGAGAGAGACACAGAGAGAGAGACACACACTGAGACACAGAGAGACACACACTGAGACACAGAGAGAGAGAGACACACACAGACAGAGACACACACAGAGACACAGAGAGAGACAGAGAGAGACACACAGACTGAGACACAGCGAGAGAGAGAGACACACACAGACTGAGACACAGAGAGAGAGAGAGACAGAGAGAGAGAGACACACTGAGACACAGAGAGAGACACACTGAGACACAGAGAGAGACACACATTGAGACACAGAGAGAGAGAGACAGAGACACACACTGAGACACAGAGAGAGAGACACACAGACTGAGACACAGAGAGAGAGAGACAAAGACTGAGACACAGAGGGAGAGACGCACCGAGACACAGACTGAGACATGGAGAGAGAGAGACACACACAGACAGAGAGAGAGAGAGAGAGAGAGAGACACAGACTGAGACACAGAGAGAGAGAGAGACACAGAGAGAGAGGACACAGAGAGAGAGAGAGAGACACACTGAGACACAGAGAGACACACACTGAGACACAGAGAGAGAGAGAGCACACACAGCTGAGACCAGAGAGAGAGAGAGACAGAGACACACAGAGACACAGAGAAGAGAACACAGACTGAGACACAGAGAGAGAGAGACACAGACTGAGACACAGCGAGAGAGAGAGAGAGACACACAGACGGAGACACAGAGAGAGAGAGACACACATTGAGACACAGAGAGAGAGAGACAAAGAGAGAGAGAGACACACACACACACTGAGACACAGAGAGAGAGAGACAGAGACACACACTGAGACACAGAGAGAGAGAGAGACAAAGACTGAGACACAGAGAGAGAGAGAGACACACACACAGACTGAGACACAGAGAGAGAGACACACACAGATGGAGACACAGAGAGAGAGACACACACAGACGGAGACACCGAGAGAGCGAGAGACGCACAGACTGAGACACCGAGAGAGAGAGAGACACACAGACTGAGACACCGAAGAGAGAGAGAGACACAGACTGAGACACCGAGAGAGAGAGACACGCACAGACTGAGACACAGAGAGAGAGAGAGAGACACAGACTGAGACACAGAGAGAGACACGCACAGACTGAGACAGAGAGAGAGAGAGAGAGAGACCAGACGGAGAGAGAGAGAGAGACACACACAGACTGAGACATAGAGAGAGACACACACAGACAGAGACACAGAGAGAGAGAGACACAGACTGAGACACAGAGAGAGAGACACACACAGACTGAGACACAGAGAGAGAGAGACGCACAGACTGAGACACAGAGAGAGAGAGACACACAGACGGAGACACAGAGAGAGAGAGACACACAGACGGAGACACAGAGAGAGAGAGACACACAGACTGAGACACCGAGAGAGAGAGAGACACATAGACTGAGACACCGAGAGAGAGAGAGAGACAGACTGAGACACCGAGAGAGACACGCACAGACTGAGACACAGAGAGAGAGAGAGTGACACAGACTGAGACACAGAGAGAGACACGCACAGACTGAGACAGAGAGAGAGAGAGAGACACACACAGACGGAGAGAGAGAGAGACACACACAGACTGAGACATAGAGAGAGACACGCACAGACTGAGACACAGAGAGAGAGACACACACACAGACTGAGACACAGAGAGAGAGACACACACACAGACTGAGACACAGAGAGAGAGAGACGCACAGACTGAGACACAGAGAGAGACACGCACAGACTGAGACACAGAGAGAGAGAGACACAGACTGAGACACAGAGAGAGACAGACACACACAGACTGAGGCAGAGAGACAGACACACACAGACTGAGACACAGAGAGAGAGAGACACAGACAGAGAGAGAGACACACAGACTGAGACACAGAGAGACACACACAGACTGAGACACAGAGAGAGAGAGAGAGACGCACAGACTGAGACACAGAGAGAGAGACGCACAGACTGAGACACAGAGAGAGAGAGAGAGAGACAGACTGAGACACAGAGAGAGAGACACACACAGACTGAGGCAGAGAGACAGAGACACACAGACTGAGACACAGAGAGAGAGAGACACAGATTGAGACACAGAGAGAGAGAGAGAGACACAGACTGAGACACAGAGAGAGAGAGAGAGTGACACGGAGAGAAAGAGACACACACAGACTGAGACACAGCGAGAGAGAGACACACACAGACTGAGACACAGAGAGAGAGACACAGAGAGAGAGAGACACACTGAGACACAGAGAGACACACACTGAGACACAGAGAGAGAGAGAGACAGAGAGAGAGAGACACACAGACTGAGACACAGAGAGAGAGAGAGACAGAGACACACACTGAGACACAGAGCACTACGACTGCGGATGAATGAGCATCGCTCAACAATCACCAGGCAAAACAGTTCCCTTCCTGTGGGCGAACACTTCAGCAGTCATGGGCATTCGGCCTCCGACCTGCGGGTAAATGTTCTTCAAGGGGGCTTTCGTGATACACGACAGCGCAGAGTCGCTGAACAGAGACTGATAGCCAAGCTCCGCACACATGAGGACAGTCTTAACAGGGATCTTGGCTTCATGACACACTATCTGTAACCCCCGTAACTTGCCTGGGTTAGCAAAAAACCTCACTTACTGTGCTGTCTGGAGAAAATACACAATTCTCAACAATGCTCAGGATTCCCTTCACACACATTGTTAGCCACTTTAACACTTGAATAGCAGGTTAGATGTAAGGATTCGCATTCTAATCAGCAATCTCTGACTGTCTGTGCTGATGTGTGCTATTGCAGACCAGAACACTGCACTTGCCTGATGAAGACACGGGAGTGTTGAAAGCTCGCTATTTTACTATCAAATAAATTGGTTGGATTAATAATTGGTGTTGCTAAATTCTTACTGAGTTCTTAACACAGAGAGAGAGACAGAGAGAGACACACAGACTGGGACACAGAGAGAGAGAGAGACACACAGACTGAGACACAGCGAGAGAGAGAGAGACAGAGAGAGAGAGAGACACCGACTGAGACACAGAGAGAGAGCGACAGAGAGAGAGAGACACACACACACACTAAGACACAGAGAGAGAGAGAGACAGAGACACACACTGAGACACAGAGAGAGAGAGACAGAGACACACACTGAGACACAGAGAGAGAGACACACAGACTGAGACACAGAGAGAGAGAGAGAGACAAAGACTGAGACACAGAGAGAGAGACGCACCGAGACACAGACTGAGACACGGAGAGAGGCACCGAGACGCAGACTGAGACACAGGGAGAGCACTGAGACACACACACACACACACACACACACACAGACTGAGCCACACATTCAAAGAACATTACAGCATAGGAACAGGCCTTTCGGCCCTCCAAGTCTGCATGGATTGTGCTGCCCAATTGAACAAAAACCCCCTACCCTTCCGGGGACCGTATCCCTCTATTCCCATCCTATTCATGTACTTGTCCAGATGCCCCTTAAAAGTTATTACCGTGTCCACTTCCACTACCACCCCAAGAAACGAGTTTCAGGCATCCACTACTGAAAAATCTGCCTCGTACATCTCCTTTAAACCTTGCTCCTCGCACCTTAAACCTGTGCCGCTATTAATTGATTCTTCCATCCTGGGATAAAGCTTCTCTCTATCCACTCTGTCAATGCCCCTCATAATCTTGGAGACTTCTATCAGGTCATCCTTCCATCTCCATTGTTCCAGTGAGAATAAACCAAGTTTCTCCAACCTCTCCTCGTAGCTAATACCCTCCATACCAGGCAACACCCTGGTAAATCTTTTCTGTGCCCTCTCCAAAGCCTCGACATCCTCTGGTAGTGTGGGCGACCCAGAATTGAACACTATATTCCAAGTGCAGCCTAACTAAGATTTTATAAAGCTGCAACATGACTTGCCAATTTTTAAACTCAATACCCCGGCTGATAAAGGCAAGCATGCCTTATACCTTCTTGACTACCTTCTCCATCTGCATTGTCACTTTCAGTGACCTGTGACCTGTACACCCTGATTCCTTTACGTATCAATACTCTTAAGGGTTCTGCCATTTACTGTATATTTCCGATCTGTATTAGACCTTCCAAAATGCATTACTTCACATTTATCTGGATTAAACTCTATCTGCCATCTCTCTGCCCAAGTCTCCAACTGATCTATATCCTGCTGTATCCTCTGATGGGCCTCATCGATATCCACAAATCCACCAACCTTGTGTCGTCCACAAACTTACTAATCAATCCACTTATGTTTTCCTCCAAACCATTTAGATATATTACAAATAACAAAGGTCCCAGCACTGATCCCGGAGGAACGTCGCTTGTCACTGCCCTCCATTCAGAAACACACCTTTCCACTGCTACCCTGTGTCTTCTTTGACCGAGCCAGTTTTGTATCTACCTTGTCAGTTCATCTCTGATCCCATGTGACTTCACCTTCTGTACCAGTCTGCCATGACGGACCTTGTCAAAGGCCTTACTGAAGTCCATGTAGACAACTTCCACTGCCCTACCCTCATCAATCATCTTCATCACTCCCTCAAAAAAATCAGTCAAGTTCGTGAGACACAACCCCTCCTTCACAAAACCATGTTGCCTTCTCACTAATACGTCTACTTATTTCCAAGTGAGAATAAATCCTGTCTCGAAGAATTCTCTCCAATAATTTCCCTACCACTGATGAAAAGCTCACTGGTCTGTAATTATCTGGATTATTCTTGCTATTTTTCTTAAATGAAGGAGCAACAGTGGCTATTCTCCAATCCTCTGTGACGTCCCCTATAGTCAGTAAGGATACAAAGATTTCTCTCAAGACCCCAGCAATTTCCTCCCTTGCCTTTCTCAGTATGAGGGATATATCCCATCATACTACTTGTCTACTTTAAAGTTTTTCAAGATCCCCAATCCCTCCTCCTTTTTGATCTCAATATGACTCAAACTATCTACACACCCTTTCCCAGGCTCACCATCCACCAAGTCCTTCTCTTTGGTGAATATTGATGCAAAGTCCTCATTTAATACCTTGGCCATTTCTTCTGGCTCCACGCATAGATTCTCTTCCTTGTCCCTGAATGGGCCAACCCTCTCCCTGGCCTACCCTCTTGCACTTTATATATGTATAAAAACCTTGGGATTTCCCTTAATCCTGCTGGCCAATGAGTTTTTGTGACTCCTTTTAGTCCTCCTTATTCCTTGCTTAAGTTTTTTATTCTACTTTCCTTGTATTCCACACTTGCTTCGTGTGTTCCCGGCCTCCCAGCTTTGACAAATCCTTTATTTTTTTCTTAACTAAGCTCTGAAAATCTCTCGTTATTCAAGGTTCCTGAAACTTGCCATACTTATCCTTCATCCTTACAGGAATGTGCAGATCCTGAATTCCTTTCAATTTACATTTGAAAGCCTCCCACATTTGAGGGATATTGATTTGTCCTCCAATATCTGTCCCCAATTTACATTCTTCAGTTCCTGTCTAATATTGTTGTAATTAACCTTTCCCCAATTTAACACCTTCACCTGAGAACACTTATCTTTATCCATCAGTACCAGTACTGCATTGTAACACACGCACCCCCACAGAGAGAGAGACACACACATAGAGATATCCACTGCGACACACACACATATATAGAGATACCTGTAGGGCAGGAAGGATGGATGGCGGTGGTGGAGGGCAGGTGTGCGGGAGGCATTCAGCCAATGGGAAGAGAGATTCATGTGGAGTTTGGGAAAGGAGATGGAGGGACAGGAGGAATGTTAATGTCTGGTCAAATAGTCAGTGGGAAATTGAGGAGCAAATATGTGAGGATATTACAGATAGCTCCAAAAAAATAGCGTGGTAATAGTTGGAGATTTTAATTTTCCCAACATTGACTGGGACACCCATAGTATTAGAGGGTTTGGATAAAGAGAAATTTGTTGAATGTATTCAGGAGGAATTTCTCATTCAATGTGTGGATGGCCTGATTAGAGAGGGGGTAAAACCTGACCTCCTCTTGGGAAATAAGGAAGGGCAGGTGACAGAAGTGTCAGTGAGAGGTCACTTTGGGACCAGTGACCATAAATCTATTGGTTTTAAGGTAGGTATGGAGAATGATAGGTCTGTCCCAAAAGTTAAAATTCTAAATTGGAGCAAGGCCAATTTTGATGTTATCAGGCAGGAACTTTCGAAAGTTAATTGGGAGAATCTGTGGGAAGGAAAAGGGACGTCTGGTAAGTGGGAGGCTTTCAAAAGTGTGTTAACCAAAGTTCAGGTTAAAACATTCCTCTTAGAGTGAAGGGCAAGGCTGGCAGAAGTCAGGAACTGTGGATGATTTGGGATATTGAGGCCCTGGTCAAGAAGAAGAAAGAGGCACTTGACATACACAGGCAGCTGGGATCAAGTGAATCTCTTGAAGAGTACAGGGGGTGTAGGAGTAGAGTTAAGAGAGAAATCAGGAGGGCAAAAATTGGGACGTGAGATTTTAGTAAATAAGACAGAGAATCCAGAGAGCCGATACAAATACACAAAGGACACAAGAGTAACAAGGGAGGAGTAGGGCCTCTTAAGGATCAACAAGCTCATCTATGTGCAGATCCACAAGAGATGGATGAGATCCTAAATGAATATTTCTCATCAATATTTACTGTTGAGAAAAACATGGATGTTAGGGAACTTGGGAAAATAAATAGTAATATCTTCAGGAGTGTACATGTTACTGAGAAGGAGGTGCTGGAAGAGTTAAAGTGCATCAAGATAAATCCCTGGGACCTGATGAAGTGTATCCCAGAACGTTGTGGAAGGCTAGGGAGGAAATTGCAGGTCCCCTAGCAGAGATATTTGAATCGTCAATAGTCAAGGGTGAGGTGTCTGAAGATTGGAAGGTGCAAATGTTGTGTCTTTGTTTAAAAAGGGCTGCATGGAAAAGCCTGGGAACTACAGGCCAGTGAGCCTCACATCTGTAGTGGGTAAATTGTTGGAAGGTATTTTGACAGACAGGATCTGTAGGTATTCAGAGATGCAAGAACTGATTAGGGACAGTCAGCATAGTTTTGTGAGTGAAAATTATGCCTCACAAATTTGACTGAGTTTTTTGAAGGGGTAACCAAGAAGGTAGATGAGGGCAGTGCAGTTGATGTTGTCTACATGGACATTAGCAAGGCCTTTGACAAGGTACTGCATGGTAGGTTGTTGCATAAAGTTAAATCTCACGGGATCCAGGAAGAGGTATCTAATCAGATACAAAATTGGCTTCTTGACAGAACTCAGTAAAGTTTTACAACACCAATTTTAAATCCAACCAATTTATTTGATAATAAATTCGCAAGCTTTTGACTTTATAGCCTTCGTCAGGCAAATGCAGTGTTCTGGTCTGCAATAGCACTCATATCCACACAGACAACTGTTGTAAAACTTTACTGAGTTTACCCCAGTCCCACGCCGGCATCTCTACTTCTTGACAGAAGCCAGAGGGTGATTGTAGAGAGTTGTTTTTCAAACTGGAGGCCTGTGACCAGCGGAGTGCCTCAGGGATTAGTGTTGGGCCCACTGTTATTTGTCATTTATATTATGATACTAAAGTTGGTAGAGTTGTGGACAGTGAGGATGGATATTGCAAGTTACAGAGGGACATAGATAAGCTGAAGAGCTGGGCTGAGAGGTGGGAAATGGAGTTTAATGCGGAAAAGTGTGAGGTGATTCACTTTGGAAGGAATACAGAGTATTGGACTAATGATAAGATTCTTGGTAATGTGGATGAGCAGAGAGATCTTGGTGTCCATGTGCAAGTTGGCATCCAGTTAATAGGGTTGTTAAGAAGGCGTACGGCATGTTAGCTTTTATTGGTAGAGGGATTGAGTTCTGGAGTCGTGAGGTCACGTTGCAACTGTACAAAACTCTGATGCGGCCGCACTTGGAGTATTGCATACAGTTCTGGTCGCCACATTATAAGAAGGATGCATTGGAAAGGATGCTGAGGAGATTTATCAGGATGTTGCCTGGTATGATGGGAAGGTCTTATGAGGAAAGATTGAGGGACTTGGGGCTGTTTTCGTTAGAGAGAAGAAGGTTAAGAGGTGACATAATAGAGGCATACAAGATGATCAGAGGGTTAAATAGGGTGGACAGTGAGAGCCTTTTTCTTGGATGGAGATGGATAACACGAGGGGACATAGCTTTAAATTAAAGGGTGGTAGTTATAGGACAGATGCTAGAGGTAGGTTCTTTAAAGCTAGCACGAGGGGACACAGCTTTAAATTAAGGGGTGACAGTTATAGGACGGATATCAGAGGCAGGTTCTTTACCCAAAGGGTGGTTCGGGAGTGGAATGCCCTGCCTGCAGCAGTTGTAGATGCGCCAAGTTTGGTGGCGTTTAAGAGGTTAGTTGATAAGTATATGGAAGAGAGGGAATGGTTTAGTTTGGAGGGGCATTGCTTTTTATATTGGTCGGCGCAACATCGAAGGCCGAAGGGCCTGTTCTGTGCTGTAATGTTCTATTACTCAGAGGGTAGTAAGGGCGTGGAATGTCCTGCCTGCAGCAGTTGTGGATTCGTTAATGTTAGAAGCATTTAAATGGTCATTGGATAAACATATGGATGATATTGGAATAGTATAGATTAGATGGGCTTTAGATTGGTTTCGCAGGTCGGCGCAACATCGAGGGACAAAGGGCCTGTACTGTGCCGTAATGTTCTGTGTTCTATATTAATTATTTGTATGAGAACATGAGGGGCATGGTTAGTAAGTTTGCAGATGATATGAAGATTGGTGACATAGTGAACAGTGATGAAAGTTATCTCTATTGCAGCAGGATCTTGATCAATTGGGCCAGTGGGCTGACAAATGGCAGATGGTGTTTAATTAAATGCAAGGTGATGCATTTTGGTAGATTGAACCAGAGCAGGAATTACTCAGTTAATAATAGGGCTTTGGGAAGAGTTACAGAACAGAGAGATGTAGGGGTATGTGTTTACATCTCCTTGAAAGTGGCGTAACAGGTGGACAGAGTGGTGAAGAAGGCATTCGGCATGCTTGGTTTCATCAGTCAGAACATTGAATACAGGAGTTGGAACGTCTTGTTAAGGTTGTACGAGATACTGGTAAGGCCACACTTGGAATACTGTGTGCAATTCTGGTCACCTTATTATAGAAAGGATATTATTAAACTAGAAAAAGTACAGAAAAGATATACTAGGATGCTACTGGGACTTGACGGATTGAGTTATAAGGAGAGGCTGAATAGATTGGGATTTTTTCTCTGGAGTGCAGGAGGCTGAGGGGTGATCTTATAGAGGTCTATAAAATAATGAGGGGCATAGACAAGGTAGATAGTCAATATTTTTTCCCAAAGGTTGGGGTGTCTAAAGCTAGAGGACATAGGTTTAAGCTCAGAGGGGAGAGATACAGAAGTGTCCAGAGTGGCATTTTTTCACCCAGAGGTTGGTGAGTGTCTGGAACAAGCTGCCAGATGTAGTAGTAGAGGCAGGTACAATTTTATCTTTTAAAAAGCATTTAGATAGTTACATGCTACAATGAGTGTAGAGGGATATGGGCCAAATGTGGGCAATTGGATTAGCTTAGAGGTTTTAAAAAGGGCGGCATGGACAAGTTGGGCTGAAGGGTCTGTTTCCATGCTGTAAACCTCTGACTCTATGATTCTGTGTGCTTTGTGCAAAAGGTGCTGTCCAGTTCTGTAAGCAGTAAAAACATTAGCAGAGACTTGCATTTCTGTAGCGTCTTTAACATGGCCAAACATCCCAAGCTGTTTTACAGGATTATCAAACAATATTTGAGACAAAGCCAGATCAGAACAGATTGAGACAGCTGACCAGAAACCTGGCAAAGAAATAGGTTTTAAAAAGAGGGAAAGATTAAGTAGAGGAGTTCAAGAAGAGAATTCCACAGGGGGACTAATATCTTGGCAGGTAGACTAGCGAGGGCTACTGGGGGATCTTTAAACTAGAAAAGCTGGGGGGTGGGAATATCGATGGGACGGTGAATAAGGAGGTTAGTTCCCAGGTAGGGAAGGACTGTAGGCACTCTGAGAGGGGGGTTAGGCAGGTGGTGGAGAAGGGAAATATCCTGACTGAGGGGCTGAGCTGTGTCTATTTTAATAATGTAGAGATGCCGGCATTGGACTGGGGTAAACTCAGTAAAGTTTTGCAACACCAATTTTAAATCCAACCAATTTATTTGATAGTAAATCCGCGAGCTTTCGACACTATGTTGTGCCTTTGTCAGGCAAATGCAGTGTTCTGATCTGCAGAGGCACTCATATCCACACAGACAGTTTTAATGCCAGGAGTTTCTATTTTAACGCCAGGAGTGTAGTAAATAAGGTAGATGAGCTCAGGGCGTGGATTGCTGCTTGGGAGTGTGATGTGGTGGCCATTACAGAGACTTGGTTGTCTCAGGGACAGGACTGGGTACTACAGGTGCCGGGATTCAGGTGCTTCAGGAGGGACAGGGTTGGGGGCAAAAGAGGAGGTGGTGTGGCACTGTTGATCAGGGACAGTGTCATGGCTGTAGAGAAGGTGGAGGACGGGAAGGGATTGTCTACAGAGTCTCTGTGCGTGGAAGTTATTGAGCAAAGGCTCGATAACTTTGCTGGGTGTATTCTATAGGCCGCCCAACAGCGGCAGGGAACTTGAGGTGCAGATAGGGAAACAGATCCTAGACAGATGTAGAAATAACAGGGTTGTCGTGATGGGAGATTTCAATTTCCCAAACATCGACTGGAATATCCCCAAGGTAAGGGGTTTGGATGGTGTGGAGTTTGTTAGGTGTGTTCAGGAAGGTTTCCTGACACAGTACGTGGAAAAGCCAACGAGAGGAGAGGCTGTACTTGCCCTGGTGCTTGCGAATGAGCCAGGGCAGGTGTCGGATCTCACGGTAGGTGAGCATCTTGGGAATGGAGATCATAATTCTATCTCTTTCACGATAGTGATGGAAAGAGATAGGATCAGGCAGGCTAGGAAGGTGTACGTCTGGAGTAAGGGGAAATATGAAAACATTAGGCAGGTAATTGGACGCATAAACTGGAAGGAGGTGTTCTTGGGGAAGAGTACAGAAGGAAAGTGGCGGTTTTTCAAGGAATGTTTGTCTAGGGCACTGCAAGACAACGTTCCGAGGAGTCAAGGAGGTTCTGGTAGGACGCGGGAACCGTGGTGCACGAAGGTAGTGGTGAACCTAGTTAGGAAGAAAAAAACGGTATATAAAAGGTTCAGAGAGCTAGGGGATGTTAGGGATCTAGAGGAGTATAAAGTGTGTAAAAGGGAACTTAAAAAGGAAATTAGGAGAGTCAGAAGGGGTCAAGAGAAGGCCTTGGCAGGTAAGATGAAGGAGAATCCCAAGGCCTTCTACAAATATGTGAAAAGTAAAAGGATGAGAAGAGAAGGGATAGGACCTATAAAAGGTGAAGGGGGAAAAGTCTGTGTGAATCTGGAAGAAATGGCAGAGGTGCTTAACGAGTACTTTGCCTCGGTATTCACGGTGGAAAGTGAACTGGGAG
Source organism: Sphyrna mokarran (assembly GCA_024679065.1). Classification (NCBI taxonomy): domain Eukaryota; kingdom Metazoa; phylum Chordata; class Chondrichthyes; order Carcharhiniformes; family Carcharhinidae; genus Sphyrna; species Sphyrna mokarran. Next base: position 1,179,816 of record JAGIQG010000015.1, read on the forward strand.
ATTGCACTGCAGGTTTGCGGCATACGGAAAAGATTTAGTATGTGGATGTTAGGAAAGAGGATGTGTTAGACCTGTTAAATTCTATCAAGATAGACAAGTCGCCGGGACCGGATGGGATGTACCCCAGGTTATTGTGGGAGGTGAGGGAAGTGGTTGCAGAGCCCCTGGCGATGATATTTGCATCGTCCATGGAAACGGGAGAGGTTCCGGAGGATTGGAGGATTGCGGATGTGGTTCCTATCTTTAAGAAAAGGAACAGGGATAGTCCAGGAAATTACCGACCGGTGATTTGACTTCAGTGGTTGGTAAGCTGATGGAGAGGCTTCTGAGGGATAAGATATATGAACATTTGGAGAAGTTTGGACTGATTAGAAATAGTCAGCATGGTTTTGTCAAGGGCAAGTCATGCCTTATGAGCCTAGTTGAGTTCTTCGAAAATGTGACTGAACACATTGACGAAGGAAGGGCGGTGGACGTAGTGTACATGGACTTTAGTAGGGCGTTTGATAAGGTCCCACATGCAAGGCTTCTGGAGAAGGTGAGAGGGCATGGGATCCAAGGGGCTTTGGCCTCGTGGATCCAGAACTGGCTTGCTGGCAGAAGGCAGAGAGTGGTTGTGGATGGGTCTTGTTCTGCATGGATGTCGGTAACCAGTGGAGTGCCCCAGGGATCTGTTCTGGGACCCCTGCTGTTTGTCATTTTCATAAATGACCTGGATGAGGAAGTGGAGGGATGGGTTAGTAAGTTCGCCGATGATACAAAGATTGGTGGTGTTGTGAATGGTCTGGAGGGATGTCAAAAGTTGCAGCGGGATATACCCAGGATGCAAGACTGGGCGGAGAAGTGGCAGATGGACTTCAATGCAGATAAATATGTAGTGGTCCATTTTGGCAGGAATAATGGGATGAAGGAGTACAATATAAGGGGTAGGAGTCTTAGCTGTGTTGTAGAGCAGAAGGATCTCGGGGTCCGGGTCCATAGGACTCTTAAATCAGCCTCGCAGGTGGAGGAAGTGGGCAAGAAGGCGTACAGTGTATTGGCCTTCATTAATCGAGGAATAGAGTTTAGGAGTCAGGAGGTAATGATGCAGCTCTATAAGACTCCTGTCAGACCCCAGTTGGAGTATTGTGCGCAGTTCTGGTCGCCTCATTATAGGAAGGATGTAGAGGCTATTGAGAGGGTTCAGAGGAGATTTACAAGGATGCTGCCTGGATTGGGAGGCAGGCCTTATGAAGATAGGTTGAGGGAGCTGGGACTCTTCTCACTGGAGCGACATAGGTTGAGAGGCGACCTGATAGAGGTTTATAAAATGTTGAGAGGGATAGATAGGGTGGACTCTCAGAGACTATTTCCCCGAGCTGAAATGGTCAGTACGAGAGGACACAGATTTAAGGTGCAGGGAAGCAAATACAAAGGAGATGTCAGGGGTAGGTTTTTCACTCAGAGGGTGGTGAGTGAATTGAACCGACTGCCGTCGGAGGTTGTTGAGGCAAACTCACTGGGGTCTTTTAAGAGACTTCTGGATGAGTATATGGAAAAGAATAGGATAGGGGGTTATAGATAGGTCTGTGGACTGGTAGATGTGATCAGCGCAACTCGTGGGCCGAAGGACCTGTTTGTGCTGTATTGTTCTATGTTCCACAGGTTTGTGTCCAGGCATTTGAACGCATGGCTACTAATAATAGTGTGATTAAAAGCATGATGCACAAGAGGCCACAGCTGCAATACGGAACTGATAAATTGCCTGACGAAGACAAAATGTCGAAAGCTCACAGATTTACTATCAAATAAATCAGTTGGATTTAAAAATGGTGTTGCTAGATTCTATGGCCAAGCCAGTTCTGTATCCATCTTGCCAGCTCTCCTCTGATCCCATGTGACTTCACCTTTTGTGCCAGATTACCATGAGATACCATGTCAAAGGTTTTAATGCAGTCCATGTAGACAACATCCACTGCCTTTCCCTCATCCATCAGCTTCTCTACTTCCTTGAGAAACTCAATCAAGTTTGTGAGACATGACCTCCCTTTCACAAAACCATGCTGTCTATTACTAATAAATCCATTTGTTTCCAAATGTCAGTAAATCCTATCCCTAAGAATGTTTTCCAGTAATTCCCTACCACTGACATAAGGTTCACTGACCTATAATTTCCTGGATTATCCCTGCTGTCCCTCTTAAACAATGGAACAACATTGGCTATTCTTCAAACCTCTGGAACTTCACCTGAAGCCAATGAGATTACAATGATTTCTGTCAAGGCCCCAACAATTTCCTCCCTTGCCTCCCTCAGTATTCCAGAGTATATCATATCAGCTCGTAGGGACTTGTCTACCTCAATGCTTTTTAGATGTCCAACACCTCCTTCCTTTATGATATCAACATGACCCAGACTCTACTCTAGGCTCTTCATCTACCAAGTCCCTCTCTTTGATGAATATTGAGCAAAGTATTCGTTTAGTATCTTGCCCATTTCCTCTGGTTCTCTGCATAGATTCCTTCCACCATCCTTGAGTGGACCAACCCTTTCCCTAGCTACCCTCTTGCTTTTTGCATGCATATAAAATGCTTTAGGATTTTCCTTAATCCTGTTTACCAAGGGTTTTTCATGATCCGTTTTAGCCCTCCTAACTCCTTACTTAAGTTTCTTTTTACTTTCTTTATATTCTTCAAGGGCTTCATCTGTGCTAAGCCTTTTAGACAAAGAAAAAATACAAAAGGTTGTGAATGTATCCCAGTCCATGAACAAACCAGCCCCCCATCCAGTGACTCTGTCTACACTTCCCACTGCTTCAGAAAATCAGCCAGCATAATTAAGGCCCCCATGCATCCTGGACGTTCTCTCTTCCACCTTCATCCATTGGGAAAAGGAAAAGTCTGAGTTTACATAGCAACTGACTCAAGAACAGCTTCTTCCCTGCTGTCATCAGACTTTTGATTTACTATCAAATAAATCAGTTGGATTTAAAATTGGTGTTGCCAGATTCTTACTGAGTTTACCCCAGTCCAACGCCGGCATCTCTACATCTTGGCCATAGAAAACAGAGGGTAGCAGTAAGGGGTGCTATTCTGAATGGAAGCCTGTGACCTGTGGTATTCCATAGGGATCAGTTCTGGGAGCTTTGTTGTTCGTAGTATATATAAATGATTTGGAGGAAAATGTAGCTGGAATGATTAGTCAGTTCACAGATGACACAAAAATTGGTAGAGTTTTGAATAGTGAAGAGGATTGTCAGAGATGATACAGCAAGATACAGATAGATTGGAGACTTGGGTGGAGAAATGGCAGATGAAGTTTAATGTGGAAAAGTGTGAGGTAATTCACTTTGGCAGAAATAACAAATGTGTAGAGTATAGGGCTAATGGTAGGACTCTTAATAGTGTTGACAAACAGAGGGATCTTGGTGTACATGTGCATAGATCCCTGAAAGTTGGCAATCAAGTCGATAAGGTTGTTAAGAAGGCATACGGAGTCTTTGCATTTATTGGTAGGGGGATTGAATTTCGGAGCCGCAACGTCATGTTGCAACTGTACAAAACTCTAGTGCGGCCGCACTTGGAGTATTGTGTGCAGTTCTGGTCCCCACATTATAAGAAAGATGTGAGGCATTGGAGAGGGTACAGAGGAGGTTTACCAGGATGTTGCCTGGTATGGAGGGCAGGTCTTATGAAGAGAGGCTGAGGGATTTGAGATTGTTTTCGTTAGAAAGGAGCGGCTAAGAGGGGACCTAATCGAAACATATAAGATGATTAGAGGTTTAGATAGGGTGGACAGTGATAGCCTTTTTCCTAGGATGGAGAAAGCTAGCACGAGGGACATAGCTTTAAATTAAGGGGTGGTAGTTATAGGACGGATGTCAGAGGTAGGTTCTTTACCCAGAGGGTAGTAAGGGTATGGAATGCCCTGCCTGCTGCAGTTGTAGATGCGCCAAGTTTGGGGGTGTTTAAGTGGTCAGTGGATAGGTTTATGGATGAAAAGGGAATGGTTTAGGTTAGAGGGTCATTGCTTTTTCTCAATTGGTTGGCGCAACATCGAAGGCCGAAGGGCCTGTTCTGCGCTGTAATGTTCTATGTTGTATGAGATAATGTACTTTGAAAGGTCCAATGCATGTCGGAATTGTACAGTAAATGTACAGAACCCTTAGGAGCATTGACAGGTAGAGGGATCTGGGTGTACATGTCCATTGATCACTGAAAGTGACAATGCAGGTGCATAAGGTAGTCAAGAAAACAAACGGCATACTTGCCTTCATCAGCCAGGATGCTGAGTATAAAAATTGATGAGTCATATTGCAGTTATACAGATCCTTAATGAGGCCTCATTTAGAATACAATTCAATTCTGGTCGCCAGAAGGATGTGGAGGCTTTGGAGAGGGTACAGAAAAGATTTACCAGGATGTTGCCTGGTCTGAAGGATATTAGCTATGAGAAGAGGTTGGAGTAACTTGGTTTGTTCTCAGTGGAACGATGGAGATTGAGGGGTGATATGATAGAAGTTTACAAGATTATGAGTGCCACGGGCAGAGTGGGTAGAAGAATTAAGCACTAGGGGCATAGGTTTAAGGTGTGTGGGGAAAAGTTTGGGGCAAGTTTTTTTTTTACACAGAGGGTGGCGAGTGTCTGAAACTCACTGCCCGGGGAGCAGGTATGATAGCGACAGTTAAAGGGCAACTAGAGGAATACACAAACAGGATGGGAATGGAAGGATATGGCATAGGCCTGAGGGCTGAAGGCCCTGTTTCTGTGATGTACTGTTCTGTGTTCAATGGGACTTAGCAGGAATGCTTAGGTCAGGAATCCAAGACCTGCTACAATACAAGGTGCTTATAGTTGTTTGTGGACAGTCACTACTGCAGGAATTACTCAGGGAAACATGCTCAGTCTAAGAGCATCACTCATTGCATACACATTACATAGCGAATAATATCAGAGGTTTGGTGTTATGGAATGTGTGTGTGGGAGTGTATGGGGAAGGTAAAGGCATTTCCAACATTGCAAAGCTCTCCAGCTTCAGTCTGCTCTACTATGTCCTCTGGCAAATGATTATAACCAAGATCTCTTCAAACTGATTCGTCAATATGAGGGGAGTGCTTGCTGCAAGCATTGAGTAGAGAAGGACTTGAGATCAACTGTAAGTAGCAGAGTCCTGTCTATCTCGATGGTATATATGTATAGATGTGAGTCCATGATCACACAGGTTTGGCCAGTTTTATGGTGGCCAAAGTCACAGACAGGTATAGCTGTTATGGGAAAGAGTTCCAGGATTCTGATCTAGTAACAGTGAAGGAATGACAAAATAATTCCAATTCTGGGTACTGTAGCTTGAAGAGGAACTTGTTGCGGTGATAGACAATCTGGAAGACTGGACTTGATGTATGCCATGATTAACCTTTTGAAGCACTTTGTAATGATGGATGTTGGAGCCATCAGACTATAGAACTCCCAGACACCTAAGGAAAGGACAGTCTGTCTGAAAGCTTGTGGTGTTTGCTACAAATAAACCTGTTTGGACTTTAAGCTGTGGGATTTCTTTCTGTTTTACCCCAGTCCAGTTCTGGCACCTCCACATTATGACTGCCTTTGCAGCATTCAGTGCCACCAGCTGAGGTTGTATGAAGACTGAGGCTATGATCCTGGGGAAATATACCTAGATGCTGGTTATACCGAACCTTAGGCGATCTCAGTGGTTTCAGTAAGTGGTCATGATTTTGTACATCGCTGACGCAATCTGTGAGCAAGCCAGAGACATTTGTTGTAATGATGTAATAGCAGTTTATGTCACAGCCTAAGGAGAGTTGGAGGTTAAAGAGGAAGGATTTCACTAAGTTGTGTAAGAATGAACGCACAAAGTGTTCTGCTCCTTCCGGCTACAAGTTCATGAGCAGTTATGCACTGAAATTAATTTGATTGATGTGCGTAAAGTGGTCACATTGCTCCATGTATACAATCGGTGTAACAGTGTATGGGGAAACCAGCGTATAATAATGTATGATGGCCATTTCCTGACAGCCATCACAAAATATGGTTAGTGATGTCTGTAACCATCAGAATCAGTACACAATTAATGTCAAAAATTAAAACATGAAAAAGAAATTATGGAGAATATGCTAGTATTGTCGTCTGAAACATCAGGCCCAACCTCTGAGCTCATGGAATGGCATTGTGGTCAGCACTGCAGCCTCCCAGCGCCAGGGAACCAGATTCAATTCCCAGCTTGGATCACTGTCTGTGTGGAATCTGCACATTCTCCCTGTGTCTGCATGGGTTTCTTCTGGGTGCTCTGGTTTCCTCCCACAGTCTGAAAGGTACATTGACCCAAACAGGCACCAGAGTGTGGTGACTAGGGGAATTTCACAATAACTTTTCCCAGAGGTAGAGGAGTCTAGAACTAGAGGCTATAGGTTTAAACTGAGAGGGGAGAGATACAAAAGGGTCCAGAGGGGCAATTTTTTCACCCAGAGGGTGATGAGTGTCTGGAACAAGGTGCCAGAGGTATTAGTAGAGGCAGGTACAATTTTGTCTTTTAAAAAGCATTTAGACAGTTACATGGGTATGATGGGTATAGAGGGATAGGGACCAAATGCTGGCAATTGAGTCTAGCGTAAATGTTAAAAAAAGGGTTGGCATGGACAAGTTGGGCCAAAGGGCCTGCTTCCATGCTGAAAGTCTCAATGACTTTGACTTTATTGCAGTGTTAATGTAAGCCTTACTTGTGACTAATAAATAAACTTTAAAAAAATCTTTAAACTTTTACCAGGTTCTATTTAAGAGAGGAGGACTTTGTTAAATGTTATCCTGGAAAGCAAATACAGTGATTATCATTCTGAGTGTGCAAGAAACGGACATGAAAAAGCAGTCCCTAAGTGATCATCAGTTTTACTCCCTTCTTTTTCAAGCTGCACTGATTCTTCATTCAATTTGGACTGTTTCTGGTAAACCTTTTATACCTCTTTGTTTTCATTTTTTGATATTTAAATTATTTCTATTCAGAATAAACTTTAGAATTTAAAAAACAAAAATTAAACTAAATTTTGTAAAGAAATTCACACTTGTAAAGAAATTCCTCCACAATCCTCATTGTACGACAACTATCAGTTGACTCAGTGACTATCTCTGTGCTGTGCAGATACATGGATTTGGCCCTGTGTCTGTGGGAGTTTGCACATTCTCCCCGTGCTTGCGTGGGTTTTCTCCGGGAGCTCCGGTTTCCTCCCACATCCCAAAAATGTGCTCTTAGGCTAATTGGCAAAACAAATTCTCCCTAAATTGTCTCAAATTTGGTTTTTAATCCATAGATCTATAAACATGGACAGGGATCATGGGTAGAGGTGGGAACATCGGGATGGCGGCACGGGTTCGTTGGGCCAAAGGGCCTGTTTCCCGTGCTGTTTTGTTCTTTGTAAATACTCCATCACAATCCTCTAAGCACCACCATTTCCTGCCCCAGCCCAGTACAACTGTGAGTCCAAATGGGCAGACGGACAATTAAAACTTGGGAGTATTGTATGATATTGGCACAGAGAGAAGACAGACGGTGCTGTGCTACTCGACACACTGGCTTTGCTGTTATCAACTCAAACAGCAACAAACGAAAACTACTGTTGTGAAAACAACTATTAGAATAGATAAGAGGGAAAAGTGCTGAGAGGTCAGGGCTTAGGAAAACATCTAAAAATGTCCACCTGATGGAGTCACTGTTGGAGATCTAGTTCTTACGACAGAAAAACCACATCCTGCCTATCACCTCACTAATCAACCACATTTCAGCTTTTCAAGCAAATCAGAATATAATCTAGTTCTGATCATCTACAAAATCCATCTTTACAGGGAAGTAGTGAGAAAAAGTTCCGACCTGTATGCTTATCATTCCTAAAACACAGACCCCCATCTCATCCTGCATGAAGACTTATTTATCTGTTACCCAAGCACCTTATGCATGGAAATTTATCATCATGGTTAACAGTCTTTGGACAAAGTGCTGCCTTTCTTTACAGAGGCAAGCTGCTACCTGGAGACAGTGGTTACCCACATCAGTCATGGGTGTTGAAGCTTTTGCATGTCACAAAGATATAAGAATCTACTGGGCTGTTTGTTCCAATTAACCAAGAGTCCAACTGAATGTTAGAGATAGTTCTGAGGGACGGAGAGTTGAGGACACCCACAGATGCTGCCAAGGCTGCTGAATATATTGAACATTTTCCATTTTTATTTCTGGTCTTCAACACTTACTGGGCGGCACGGTAGCCCAGTGGTTAGCACTGCTACTTCATAGCTCGAGGGTCTTGGATTTGATTCCCGGCTTGGGTCACTGTCTGGTGGAGTTTGCACATTTTCCCGTGTTTGCATGGGTTTCCTCTCACTGTCCAAAGATGTGCAGGTTAGGTTGATTGGCCATGCTAAATTGTCCCTTAGTATCCTGGGATGGATAGTTTAGAGAGATTAGTGGGTAAATATGTAGGATATGAGGGTGGAGCCTGGGTGGGATTGTGGTCGGTGCAGGCTTGATGGACTGATTGGCCTATTTCTGTACTACGGACTTTCTGTAATTCCTGTGAATCCATTTCTAATTGTTCCAGTTTAAACATATGGCTCAGAAAGCAAATCAAGTTCACAACATTGCTTAGAATTATTTGTCATAACAATAGGCCTTTCTCTAGCCCAGATATGACATGCCAAACTAACTCAAACAGACATCTGGTACAATAAGCTGTGTGGTTTCATAGAGGGAAGCCCGAGAAGAATTTGTTCCATTTGTCAAAGTCCCTGACATAAAAAACCTGGATTTAGCAATTTGGGTGAGTAAACCTAATACACGGTTTAATTTGATTTGATTTATTATTACAATGAAAAGTATTGTTTCTTGTGCGCTATACAGACAGAACATACCATTCATAGAGAAGGGAAGGAGAGAGTGTAGAATGTAGTGTTACAGTCATAGTAAAGGTATAGAGAAAGATCAACTTAATGCGAGGTAGATCCATTCAAAAGTCTGATGGCAATAGAGAAGAAGCTGTTATTGAGTCAGTTGTGTGGGGTCCTTGATTATGCTGGCTGCTTTTCTGAGACAGTGAGAAGTGTAGACAGAATCAATGCAATGGATGGGAGGTTGGTTTTCATGATGGACTGGACTTGTTTCATGATCCTTTGTAGTTTTTTGCAGCCTTGGGCAGAGCAAGAGCCATACAAGCTGTGATACAGCCAGAAAGAATGCTTTCTACGGTGCATCTTTTACCAACTGGTAAAAGCTGGTGAGAGTTATAGCTGACATGTCGAGTTTTCTTAGTCTTCTGAGAAAGTGGAGATATTAATGGGCTTTCTTAACTATAATGTCAGCATGGGGGGACCAGGACAGGCTGTTGGTGATCCAGGTTGGATACTTAGAAACCTGAAGCTCTCAACATTTTCACTTCATCCCCATTAATGTACAACGGACATGTTCTCCATTACACTTCCTGAAGTCAATGACTATCTCCTTTGCTTTGTTGACATTGAGGGAGAGATTGTTGACACTGCATCAGTTCACCAGCTTCTCGATCTCATTCCACGTATCAGGAATTTCACTTGTGACTGAGTGGAAGCAAACTCTCCAATCTGGAAAGTGGGTGAGGAGACTGAGTTTACCCCACTGTTTCTTCAGAGTGTGTGCTGACCTATAAGGCCAGAAAACATTAGAGCAGAACTAGGCCACTTGGCCCATCGAGTCTGCTCTGCCATTCAATCATGGCTAATGTTTTCCCCATCCTGATTCCCCTGCCTGATTCTCTTATTAATCAAGAACCTATCTCTCTCTGTGTTAAAGAGTCTAGATTTTAGAATTTAATACAAAGCCAGCTGTTTCTGAAACTTGCTCCTCCCAACCAGTGGAACCCCTCTGTTGGGGGAAGGTGTGTGTCTTTGTTGAGTTCACTCACGGTGAGTTGTGTGAATCAGGAAGAGCTTGTGAAGTGCTGCTTGTTTGACAAACACCCAAACTTTCCTGGGGAGAGAGCGAAGGGATTTATCTGAGACTAATTTATTTCTAAGATAGAAACATGGAGCCAGGTGACTGTGTGAGAGATGGTTCATTTAATTCTGGACATGGGTGAGATGGTAACTGCAGTGGTGCTTCTGAAACCATTCAATTATCTGTAGGCGTAAACTTGCCATTGGGATCTAGGCTTGTTCATACCTGGTCCTGGATATGTTTACAAGCTAGTGTCAGGGTGTCCTGAGCTGCGTGAGCAGTGCTGATCCTACCAGTGAGCTGCTATGGTTTTAACTAGTTATTCCAGTAGTGGAGGTAACTAGCTAAATCTGGACTGTTGCCAACCTATGCCAGACTTGTCTGGGCTTGGCTATGTGGACAGTGACCCTGATTGGGAAGACAGAAACTGAATCTGTGTCTCAGCAACAGAAAGACATTACAATGTTTTGTTAGAAATGCTTTTGAAAAATAAATTTCGCTCATTGATTCCATACACGTTTAATCATTGAGAAGGTGTTGGAAAAGGAATTGTGCCACATTAGAACTGCACTTACTTAAGAGAGGCACTCCCTGGCCCAACCCACACAGAAACAACACAACCACAACTGCTCACATACATCCTGTTCCCTCCCATTCTGAAAATCAGGGCTTCTGGCCAAGTGCAGTTAGATTTCATCAGTGTCTGACGGAATGGCCTCCCTGTACCATGCCCAGCTGCCTGTGCTTGTTTAGCCACCTTGTCTGACTATCTCCTGGAGTGCACCAGTCGCCTGGAGCCAATGACAGAAAGACAGAAGCTCCTGTTTCCGGCTATCAGTTCAAACACTGCTCATAAAACTGAAAACCTTTTTATTCCAGGTTAGAGTGCAGGATTCAAGGATCAATTTTTAAGGAAGTAGGGAACATTTCAGAAGTTAAATTGTAAGATAGCAAAGGGAGTGGAACTGGGGGGGTGGGGGCGGTGCTGGCTTATTGCCTGACAAACACTGGGGAGGAAGCAGGGATCTGCTGCAGGGATCTGCTGCAGGTGCTGGGATATTTCTCAGGGTAATTGCTTGGGATCACTGGATTTGGGCCTCAGTCACTGATAGAAGTGGAGCAGAATCCTGGGCAGAGACAGAACCGTGAAAATTCATAGGGAATCTTTAACCGATACACGCAGACCTCAAACTGTGGTTCAATGTCCATACAATGTTTCAGATTGTATGAAATCTGAAGAGTCAATGCCAGCCAATCTAAATTTTCACTGTCGTTCAAGTAGTAAGTTGTTACTCTTCTGCTTGGGACATTGACTGTCATATCAGGTACACAGACCATTCTACCAGGCCAATGATTGCTGTTGTTCTGAGCCACTAACTCGGTAGAGTATACCCTGTCTCACATCCCCTGACAAGAGTTGAAGCCATAGTAAGAAGTATCATAACACCAGGTTAAAGCCCAACAAGTTTATTTAGTAGTAAACACCACTAGTTTTCGGAACGCTTTTCCTTCTTTAGGTGTGTGGAAAATTCCCAGTGTGTGCAGAACCTTCCACATGCCTGACGAAGGAACAGTGACTTCTTGCTGTGTTTACCCCTATCCAACACCGGCATTTCCACACTGGAGCGTCAGGGATGGAGTGCTGTGTCTCCTACTTCACATGGATAAGCTGCCTGTTCCTCCAGGAGGAGTTCACAGGGAACATGTGAATGAGGAAGTAGGAGTGTGTGGGGCTGGGTGAGGGGGGGGGGAGGGGGGAGGTGAGGAGGGGGGGAGGAGGGGGGGGGTGGAGGGAGGGGGGGTGGGGGGTGGAGGGGGAGGGGGAGGCGGGTGGGGGGGGGGTGGGGGGTGGAGGGGAAGGGGAGGGGGGAGGAGGGGGAAGGAAGTGGGGGAGGGAAGGGGGGGAGGGTAGGTTTGTACACGGTAGATGGGGTGAGCTAGAGTTTCAGAGGGCTCAGTTTTAAGGTTTAGTAGCACAAAACTACTTTACAGTGATGTGAAAAACAGTGTTAATGAGGGCTGGAAGAGTCACTAAGATCAGTGTTAACACCTGCACAATATACATAACAAATGGGATATTCTCCTGAATCAAGAAATGGTGCCAGAACGAGGTGACTTCTTGCAAGCTGTGCCCAACATACCTTCTCATTCTATCTTTCCTCTCACTCTTTCCTTCTGAAACTTTATTCTAACTCTTTTAAACTCTCTGATAACGCTTTAATTCATTCTCTTACAGATTTGGGGATTCTTAGAGTCCCACAGACACCCAGTCTGAAACTGACCCAGACCAGCCATCCACACGGAACCTGCAGTCCCACAGCTGGATCCTTTCATACAGCAGCTTCCAGTGGCACAGGAAAACGTCTTTGAAGCCAGGGCCTTCACTCTGCTGGTCTCCACTGGTTAGACCCTGCATCTTCTCCTCCCTAGCTCCCACCAAACCTGATGGACAGACCAACCCCCAAGCCCTCTGACGTAGAGAGCAGTGACCTCCCACTGGCCCCAAGCACTCCTCCAGCCCCCCATTCCCCCTTTTACACTTGCTCCACGCTCCTAAAAATCACTAACACTGTTCTTTTACATTTACTTGCAGGTCCAGAGATCCTCCAACATCTGAAGGAAGACACTGACCTGGCAGTGACCCTGAGGACCCACCATCAGCTAATCCGCAACCCCAGAAACTTCACCAACTTAACGGACTTTGACTATTTGTGCCAGACCATGGTCTGGACATCCACCAATAGTGAATCGGAACAGCTGACTGCACAGTCCCATCTCCCGGTGCAGGAACTGTGAACAAGGCAACAAATCCTCCATCCATATAGAGAGAGTAGGAGGGAGCTCAAACGAGGAGTTAGGAGGGCAAAAAGGGGGCATGAAATGTTTTTGGCAGATAGGATTAAGGAAAATCCAAAGGCTTTTTACTCCTACGTTAGGAATAAAAGGGTGGTTAGAGGAAAAATCGGACCTCTTAGGGACGGAGGAGGGGAACTGTGCTTAGAGCCGGAGGGAATGGCGGAGATCCTGAATGAATACTTTGCGTCGGTATTCACGAAGGAGAGGGGCTTGTTGACAGCTCCTGTCTCTGAGGGAGCTGTGGACCAGTTGAGGGAAATATCCATACTGAGGGAGGAAGTGTTAGAGCCTCTAGGTAGCATTAAAACTGATAAATCTCCTGGGCCTGATGGCATTTATCCCAGGCTGCTTAGGGAGGTGCGAGGTGAAATTGCTGGGCCTCTGACGCAAATCTTTGTCTCTTCCTTGGACACAGGTAAGGTCCCAGAGGACTGGAGAATAGCTAATGTTGTACCGTTGTTTAAAAAGGGTAGTAGGGATAACCCTGGAAAGTATAGGCTGGTGAGTTTGACGTCAGTGGTAGGGAAGCTGTTGGAGGGGATTCTTAGAGATAGGATGTATAGGCACTTAGAGCGTTGCAATCTGATTAGGGATACGCAGCATGGATTTGTTAAGGGGAGGTCATGCCTTACAAATCTGGTAGAATTTTTTGAGGAGGTGACGAAAACGGTGGACGAAGGGCGAGCTGTTGATGTCGTCTATATGGATTTTAGTAAGGCGTTTGACAAAGTCCCTCATGGGAGGTTAGTGGAGAAGGTCAAGGCTTATGGGATACAAGGACAGGTAGCTAGATGGATAAGTAACTGGCTTGGTAATAGGAGACAGAGAGTAATAGTGGAAGGGTGTTTTTCTAGCTGGAGGTCGGTCACTAGTGGTGTGCCGCAGGGCTCTGTACTGGGACCTCTTCTATTTGTAATATATATAAATGACTTGGAAGAGGGAGTAAGTGGAGTGATCAGCAAGTTTGCAGATGATATAAAGATGGCTGGACTTGCGGATAGTAAGGAGCATTGTCAGTCGATGCAGCAGGACATAGATAGGCTGGTAGCTTGGGCAGATAGATGGCAGATGGAATTCAATCCTGATAAATGTGAGGTGATGCATTTCGGGAGAAAGAATGTAGGGGGGAGGTATATGATAAAGAGTAGACCTATTAAGAGTATAGAAACGCAGAGGGACCTGGGGGTGCAGGTGCACAAGTCTCTGAAGGTGGCAGAGCAGGTGGAGAAGGTTGTGAAGAAAGCATATAGTATGCTAGCCTTTATAGAAGGGGTATAGAGTACAAGAGCTGGCCTTTAATGTTGCAGTTGTATAAAACGTTGGTTAGACCTCATTTGGAATACTGCGTCCAGTTCTGGTCGCCTTACTACCGGAAGGACGTGGAGACTCTGGAGACAGTGCAGAGGAGGTTTACCAGGATGCTGCCTGGTATGGAAGGTCTGAGTTACGAGGAGAGGTTAGGCAAATTGGGACTGTTTTCCTTAGAAAGACGTAGACTTAGAGGAGATCTAATAGAGGTGTACAAGATTATGAGGGGTATAGATAGAGTAAACAGGGTTAAGCTTTTTCCTAGGATGGACTCGAATATCACGAGGGGTCACGGGCTTAGGGTGAGGGGGGTAAGGTATAATTTGGATGCTAGAGGGAGTTTTTTCACACAGAGGGGGGTGGGGGTATGGAATGCGCTGTCAAGTAAAGTGGTGGAGGCAGGTACTCTGGAGTTATTTAAGAAATACTTAGATGGGCACATGAACAGAATGGGAATGGAGGGGTATAGAAACTGATTTAAAATAGGGATCATGAGCCTTGGGAGTCCCTGGGAAGTGTGTAAATAGATGATGATATTGATGTACTTGTTTTTAATCTACAGGTGCTTTGGTCCACCTTGTTGTCTAACGAGGGGCATACACGCGATGGGTCGTGAGAGGACTGCTCTTGGATTTTTTTTTCGAGAGTATCCTAGTGCTTCACGTCGTTAGTGTACGCTTGACCTGGACCATTTGATGGGCAACACGACAGCTCAGTGACTCTCGCTGTGCTGTGCAGATACATGGATTTGGGCCTGTGTCTGTGGGAGTTTGCGCATTCTCCCTGTGCTTGCGTGGGTTTTCTCTGGGAGCTCCGGTTTTCTCCCACATCCCAAAGTTGTGCTCTTAGGCTAATTGGCAAAACAAATTCTCCCTAAATTGTCTCAAATTTGGTTTTTAATCCATAGATCTATAAACATAGACAGGGATCACGGGTAGAGGTGGGAACATCGGGGTGGCAGTACAGGCTCGTTGGGCCGAAGGGCCTGTTTCCCGTGCTGATTTGTTCTTTGTTCTTTGTTCATACATATCCAGAGTGAAGAACCTCATTGGAAACAAACTTAACACCACAAACCTGTCGCACCGTCTCCCAGGCACAAAAAGAAGCGGTCACTCCAGGAAGCGTGGGAAATGTGCAGACTTGCAAGTGAGAATGCAACAATGCAGTCCCAGTGCTCCCCTCCCCAGTTTACTGCTGGCAAATGTCTGACCTCTGGAAAACAAGCTGGACAAATTCAAAGCCAGACTCACTTTCTAAAGAGAACTGAGGGACTGCTGTGTGTTGTTTCACAGAGACATGGCTCAGCTCTGCTTCACTGGATTGTGTCCTAAAACAAACAGCTTCTCAATCCATTGAATGGTCCGTACTGCTGCTTCAGGCGAGGCTGGGGGAGGTGGCACCTGCCTCCTAATCAACACCTCCTGATACCTCGACATAGTAACATGTATTTCTGCTTCCTGAGCCTAGAATACCTGACGCTAAAATACTGCCCCGCTACCTTCCGTGGGAGTTCACCTCTGTTTTCCTGATGGAAGTTTACATCCCACTGCATGTGGATGTGAAGATCGCGCTGGATGAAATACACACCAATACAAATTGCCTTGAGCCAAAACATCCCGAGGCCTTGTTCATCGTGACCGGGGTCTTCAATCAGACCAAGTTCAAGAGTGTTCTACCAAATTACCACCAACATGTCTCCTGTTCCACCAGAGGCCCAAACATCCTAGACCCCTGCTACACAAATACCAAACATGCCCATCGCTCTATTGCCAACCCACACTTTAGTAAATCAGACCACAAGGCTGTGCTCCTGCTCCTGGCTTACAAACAAAAATTGAAATGGGAGAATCCAATAAGGAAAGTCGTATAATGTTGGTCTGAGGAATCGGGTGATCTCCTTCGGGGCTGCTTAGAGTTAGTGCATTGGTCAGTATTTAAAAACACTGCGACCAGCCTGAGTGAATATGTCACTACAATAACCGACTTCATTAGTAAGTGTGTAGAAGGCAGTGTGCCAAAGAAGCAAATCCATGTATTTCCCAACCGGCTAAAGGGTTATGCAAACTAATACTGCATTATATTGCTGCAGCCAATGAGATATGTTGCATTTCTATCAGATGGTTGGAACTAGATGCTAATAATGGGTGTTACCATTGACCTGGCCCTTTCTCTGACTGTTTGGAGAATTGATAAGGAGTGGGTTAAAGAGACACGTAGAGTTGGGTAGAGGGTTAGTCTGCAATCAAGTGAAAAGCAAATTTTATACATGCAAGATCATTGCTTTTACAATTTATACTCAAGTCAGTGAGAAAACCCCTAGAAGATATTTATTTTTTCGGGCGGTTTGTATTTTAAGAAAGGAGTTGGGATAGTAAAGTTTGGAAAGCATTAATACAGAGGGAATATTAAAAGAGATAAAAGCAGAATCCCAGTAGTAGGGAGCAGGAATGCTGGTCCAAGAGATAAGTCCAGTTGTGTCACCGGTTAGATCAGCATTTATTATCTTTCAGAAGTGGCAATGAGCTGCCTTCCTGAATTATTGCACTCCTTGAGGTGTAGGTACATCCACAGTGCTGTTAGGGAAGGAGTTCAGGATTTTGACCCAGCGACAGCGAAGAAATGGTGATATATTTCCTAGCCAGGATGGTGAGTGACTTGGAGGGGAATCTCCAGGTGGTGTATAAGGTGTCCTTTTTCTTCTGGAACAATAGAACATTACAGCGCAGTACAGGCCCTTCGGCCCTCGATTGGTTAGAGGCCAATCTAATGACCCTCTAACCTAAACTATTCCACTGTTATCCGTATGCCTACCCACTGTCCATTTGAATGCCCTTAAAGTTGGCGAGTCCACAACTGCTGCAGGCAGGGCATTCCATGCCCTTACTACCCTCTGAGTAAAGAACCCACCTCGAACATCCATCCTATAACTATCACCCCTTAATTTAAAGCTATGTCCCCTGTGTTATCCAACTCCATCCGAGGAAAAAGGCTGTCACTGTCCACCCTATTTAACCCTCTGATCATCTTGTACGCCTCAAATAGGTCATCTCTTAACCTTCTTCTCTCCAATGAAAACAACCTCAAGTCCCTCAACCTTTCCTCATAAGTTCTTCCCACCATACCAGGTAACATCCTGGTAAACCTCATCTGCACCTTTTCCAACACCTCCATATCCTTCCTATAATGCGGTGACCAGAACTGTACACAATACTCCAAGTGCGGCCGCATTAGAGTTTTGTACAGTTGCAACATGATCTCACAGCTCCAAAATTCAATCCCTCTACCAATAAAAGCTAACATACCGTACACCTTCTTAACAACCCTATCAACTTGGGTGCCAACTTTCAGGGATCTATGCACATGGACACCGAGATTTCTCTGCTCGTCAACACTACCAAGAGTATAGCTAGAGAATAGCAGCCAAGAGTTTGGAAAATGCAGCCTAAAGAACATTGGTGATCATCTTTTAAGTGGTACATGCGCTGCCACCGTGTGTCGGTAGTGGAGGGAGTGAATGTTTGTGGAAGGGTTAACAATCAAGTAGGCTGCTTTGTCCTGGATGGTGTCGAGCTTCCTGAATGTTGCTGGTATTGCACTCATCCAGGCAAGCAGGGGGAGCAGCCTCATGGCACAGTGGGTTAGCAATGCTACCTCACAGTGCCAGGGACCTGGGTTCAATTCCTGCCTTGGGTCACTGTCTGTGTGGAGTTTGCATGTTCTTCCCGTGTCTGCATGGATTTCCTCCGAGTGCTCCGATTTCCTCCCATGATTCAACAATGTGCAGGTTAGGTTGATTGGCCGTGATAAATTGTTCCTTAGCTGACCAAGATGTGAAAGTTAAGGGGATTAGCAGGATAAATATGTGATTTATGGGGATAAGAGCTGGGTAAGATGCCCTTTTAGAGAATTGGTGCAAACACGATGGGCTGAATGGCCTCCTTCTGCACTGTCAGGATTCTCTGATACTACATATTTCATCACACAATTGACTTGTGTCTTGCAGATGGTGGAGGGGCTTTGGGGAGTCAGGAGATGAGTTAATCATTGCAGCATTGCCAGCATTTGATCTACTCTGAGAGCTACAGTACTTATATGGCTGGGTTCCAATTCAGTTTTTGGCCAATGTTAATCCCTCGCACGTTGAAAGTGGGGGATTGAGTGAGGGTAATGCCATTGAATGTCAAGAAGAGATAGTTAAATCTTCTCGTGTCTGAGATGTTCACTGCCTGGCATTTGTGTGGTGCGAATGTTACTTACCACGTGTCAGCCCAAACCTGGATATTATCCAGATCTTGTTGCATTCGGAAATGGAGAGCTTTAGCATCTGAGGAGTTATGAATGGTGCTGAACACTGTGCAGGCATCAGCAAACATCCCCACCTCTCATCTTATGAGAGAAGGAACATCATTGATGAAAGAGCTGAAGATAGTTGGGCCTAAGCCACTTCCCTGGACAAAATCCACAGTGATGTCCTGGAACTGAGACCTCTAACTACCACAGCTATCTTGCCTTGTGCCAGGAATGACTGTAATCAGTGAAGGGTCTGCCCAATGATTCCCATTGACTCCGGGTTTGCGAGGGCTCCTTGGTGTCACACTCTGTCAAATGGGAGAGAAAGAGTGATGGAATTCTGATCATAGAGAATCAGAGACATGCAGAAAGGGAGCAAGAGAGAGAGCGAGTGAACCCCATCATCGAGAGACTGATGTACCTCTGAAGTCTGCTCCCTTGCTTACTGTCTTTTTCACTCACAAGCAATGCAGGCTTGGAGAGCCAAAGGGCCTTTTCATGTGCTAGACTCTTGTCTGCTTCTTGCTTTGAATTCTCCTCTGAATACCTTGGTCTCTGTCTTCTTAAGATATTCTATTTGTTCCACTTCCCTGGCTCTCTGGAGTGTTTCTGCTTCTTTGGAAAGTTTGCCTTTTTGCAGCTCCTGTGACGTGTCCAGCTTTTCCTGGGGGAATTGACTGATGTTCTCTCCCTGATATACTTCTTCAGCTACAAACAAATTCAGCTAAAAACTAAATTTAAAAGCCTTTCTACTTTACAAGGCCCACCACAGCTGCTAAGCAACAAGTGCTACTTCTCATTGCCTCTATTTACTCTTCAGGCCATGAATGTTATATATTTAAGTGGTTGCAGATTGCTTTGAAAGCTAATCACATAATTTGATAGTGATGGAATTAACAGCATCTGCCATTTTACTTTCAGTTTGTTCTCTAAACAGCTGCTGGAATATATCTGTTTTTGTTAGTTTAAATCACTGGACTGGATACTACTGCCTCACTCGGGTAAGACCAGAAATTTCTGCGCCGTGATTTCCATTCTCAAATCCTCGCCCTCACTGAGTTCCATAGCAGGCAAGGTGCTAGAGTTTAGCAGCCCCTACAGCCCCTAACATGGTTGGACATGTTAGCAACCTGACCTCCACACATACAAACACCTTTGTCCAACATAAATCTAACTACAGCTTTTACCCTTCCAGCCACAGAAACATTAAATTAAACCTACTTAAAACTATATCTCATTTCTCATATTTACCAATGTAAATATAAATCTCTTAAAACTATTGTTTTCCTAACAATTAGTTAACATATCTACAATACTAAAACACTATCTATGACATTATATTTATAAACAGTATCTAAAACACTAGTTCAATTGCAACTGGTGATTTGCGTTCAATTCTTCGTGGCAGCAGATTCAATAACAGTTTTTGAAAGAAAATTGGATAAATCCCTCCATATGCTCCTCTCACACACCTCATTTTATCCAATTTCCAGCAGAAACTTTAACCTGATTCCAAAACCCCACCTGTCTTCTCACCTCTGACTTCATGAGGTACCCCTAGTGCTCTGATACCTCAGAAAGTCTCTGTCCCTCTGTCTGTGAATCGAGACTCAGCTTGCTCTGTCAGACTGAAAGATCCCATTGAGCAAGAAGGTTCCCTCATGTATAGCTCACTCAACATCACTAAAACTAATTACATCTGATCATTATCACATTGTTTTGTGGGATTTTGCTGTGTGCAGGTTGTTAGATTACGATAGTGCTTGCTGTCTCAGTCATCACCAAATGGACCTTGGACAGAACTAGTTGTTCAAGAATGTACAGATATCTCCATGTTCACCGATAAGCTAGCTGATATTGCAGTAGGTAAGTCCAACTCTATATTTTTGTGTTTATTCATTTATGAGGTGCAGTGTTGTTGAGGTCAACACCCCAGTGTTTTACGTAGGGAGGTCCAGGATATTGACCCAGCAACAGTGAAGGAACGGTGATATATTCCCACATCAGGATGGAGAGCGGCTTGGAGGGAAACTTGCCTCAATGACTTGTGACAGGATATTGAAAATATTAAATCTCACAGTGTAGACAATTCTTAACATCCCCACAGAGATACATAACTTTTTTAAATTAAGGAAACACTGCTTCCCAACATAAAGAAAACTGATTGACAAGAATTCACTCTTTAAAACTTTTACTGTAACAAACCAAATAAAATAAACAGCATTTAAACATTAACAAGCCACGTCTATTTCAAAGAGGTAAATTTTCTTTAAATAATCAATGCAGCAGATACACCTAGTTCAGTTCCAAGCATTCTTGTTATTTCCTGTACAAATGTGAGGCTACACATGATCCCAGCCTTTTCACCTTGTGGGATTTATCACATTGTCCTCAATTATTTCAACCCCTGGGTCATATTCTCTTCCAACAGCCATGTTCCACCTGATGTCACTGGACACCGCTCATACCAACAAGACATTCATCTACGAAGCCTTTCTCAGTTGGGTCCAAACAGTCTGGATGGTGTATAGTTCCCAGGGATCCCCATAACCAATCATTTCAAACAGACGGGGCTTTGGCACCACTTTAGCGGCAACTATGGTATCGTCCAATCCACAAAACCTTGTCCTAATTGAATTCAGTTCTCTGCTCTTTTAAACGATATAACAAGACACACAGTAACGCAGCTGCACACTAATTCAGAGAAAGATTGCAGTACCTGTCTCAATGATATCCAGGCACTGGAAAGGTCACAGAGTAGATTTATAAGAATACAATCAGAAATGTGTGAGTTTACACATCAGAAAAGGATTGATAAGGCTGGGTCTGTTTTTTCACTGAGGAGGTAACCTAATGGAAAAATTTAAAATTTAAAATTCTGAAAGATTTTGATAGATTGTCTCTGTATCCAATGTTTCCTCTTGTACATAGAACATAGAACAATACAGCACAGAACAGGCCCTTCGGCCTTCGATGTTGTGCCGACCAAAATAAAAAGCAATGCCCCTCCAAACTAAACCATTCCCTTCTCTTCCATATACTTATCAATTAACCTCTTAAACGCCACCAACTTGGCGCATCTACAACAGCTGCAGGCAGGGCATTCCACTCCCTAATCACTCTTTGAGTAAAGAACCTACCTCTGATATCCGTCCTATAACTCATACCCCTTAATTTAAAGTTGTGTCCCCTCGTGCTAGCTTTCTCCATCCTAGGAAAAAGGCTATCACTGTCCACCCTATCTAAACCTCTAATCATCTTATATGTTTCGATAAGGTCCCCTCTTAGCCGCCTCCTTTCTAACGAAAACAACCTCAAATCCCTCAGCCTCTCTTCATAAGACCTGCCCTCCATACCAGGCAACATCCTGGTAAACCTCCTCTGTACCCTCTCCAATGCCTCCACATCTTTCTTATAATGTGGGGACCAGAACTGCACACAATACTCCAAGTGCGGCCGCACTAGAGTTTTGTACAGTTGCAACATGATGCTGCGGCTCCTAATTCAATCCCCCTACCAATAAAAGCTAAGACTCCATATGCCTTCTTAACAACTTTATCCACTTGACTGCCTACTTTCAGGGATCTATTGACACATACACCAAGATCCTTCTGTTCCTCAACACTTTTAAGAGCCCTACCATTAGCCCTATACTCTACACATTTATTGTTCCTGCCAAAGTGCATTACCTCACACTTTTCCACATTAAACTCCATTTGCCACCTCTCGGCCCAGCTCTGCAACTTGTCCAAGTCACTCTGTAAACTAAAACACCCCTCTTCACTATCTACCACACCACCAACTTTAGTATCATCTGCAAATTTACTGATCCATCCCTCAATACCCTCATCCAGATCATTTATAAAAATTACAAACAGCAGGGGCCCCAAAACAGACCCCTGAGGCACACCACTCGTCACCGAACTCCACGATGAATATCTCCCATCAACCACCACCCTCTGTCTTCTATCTGCCAGCCAATTTCTAATCCAATTAGCTAAATCACCCTCTATTCCACACATCTGCATTTTCTGTAGAAGTCTTCCATGGGCCACCTTATCAAACGCCTTACTAAAGTCCATATATACTACATCAACCGCCTTACCCCCATCCACCTCTCTGGTCACTTTCTCAAAAAACTCAATGAGGTTAGTAAGGCATGACCTACCCTTCACGAAACCATGCTGACTATCCCCAATCAATTCATTTCTCTCTAAATAACATAAATCCTATCCCTAATAATTCTCTCCAATACCTTGCCCACCACAGAAGTAAGACTCACTGGCCTATAATTCCCAGGAAGGTCTCTCTTCCCCTTCTTAAACAATGGGACCACATTCGCCATCCTCCAGTCCTCCGGAACCACACCCGTAACCAACGAGGACCTGAAGATCAGAGCCAGAGGCTCTGCAATCTCCTCTCTTGCCTCCCAGAGAATCCTAGGGTAAATCCCGTCCGGCCCAGGGGACTTATCCAACTTCAAACCCTCGAGAATTTCTAACACATCCTCCCTATCTACTACAATACTCCCCAATTTGCAACCTGTACCTCAGTGCTCTCCACAGCTACATTTCCAGCACTCTGCGTGAATACCGAAGAGAAATATTTATTCAGTGCCTCGCCAATCTCTTCAGGCTCCACGCACAACTTCCCACTGCTATCTATGACTGGCCCTAATCTTGCCCTAACCAATCTTCTATTCTTAACATATCGAAAGAAAGCTTTAGGATTCTCCTTAATCCTATCAGCCAACATCTTCTCGTGTCCCCTCTTAGCTCTCCTCAATTCACTTTTTACCTCCTTCCTGGCTAATCTATAGCTATCCATTGCACTAACTGAGCCTTCAAGCCTCATCCTGACATAAGCCTCCTTTTTCTTCTTAACCAGCAAATCAACTTTTTTCGTACACCAAGGCTCTCTTACTCGTCCATTTCCTCCCTGCCTGACAGGGACATACTTATCAAGGACTCTCAGCAGCTGCTCCTTGAATAAGCACCACATTCCAGATGTTCCCAGTCCCTGTAGTTCCCTAGTCCAATCTATGCACCCTAATTCTCTCCTGATGGCCTCATAATTACCCTTCCCCCAGCTATAACTACTGCCCCCAGCTTCATGCCTATCCCTATCCATCACTAAGGTGAACGTAACCGAATTGTGGTCACTATCACCAAAATGTTCACTAACTTCCAAGCCTAACACCTGGTCTGGCTCATTGCCCAGCACCAAATCCAATGTAGCCTCACCTCTAGTTGGCCTATCTACATACTGAGTCAAAAAACCTTCCTGCACACTCTGTACGAAAACTGACCCCTCTAACGAGCTAGAGCTATAGCTATTCCAATCAATATTAGCAAAGTTAAAGTCCCCCATCACAATTACCCTACTACTTTCACTCCTATCAGAATTGACTTCGCAATCCTTTCCTCAACCTCTCTAGAACTATTAGGAGGTCTGTAAAAGACTCCCAACAGGGTGACCTCTCCTCTCCTGTTTCTAATCTCAGCCCATACTACCTCAACAGACAAGTCCTCATCAAACTTCTTTTCGATCACCGTGATACAGTCTTTGACCAGTAACGCCACTCCTCCCCCCCTTCTACCCCCTTCTCTACTCCGACTAAAGCATTTGTACCCCGGAACCTGCAACATCCATTCCTGTCCCTGCTCTACCCAAGTCTCTGAAATGGCCACAACATCGAAGTTCCAGGTACTGGTCCAAGCTGCAAGTTCCTCCCCCTTATTGCGAATACTCCTTGCATTAAAGTAAACAACAAGGATCCTGAAGCAAATGGAGTCCTTGCCAAAATTCACAAGTACTGCAGAGATACAATATAGTTGATTATGAAGTGACCTGGAAACTACACAGATTAGGGCAATTAGGGATAGGCAATAAATACTGGCCCAGTCGGCGACTCCCTCATTCCAGTCTCTCCCACAAGAGGAAAAATCCTTTTAGCATCCACCTTCTCACATCCCCTCAGAATTTTATCTGTTTCAATAAGATCACCTTTCATTCTTCTAAGATCCCATAAAGTGCATTTGCACGTCCATCCATATTTGTGGGGATGACCATATCTAGAGGCATCCAATACAAGACAGTCACCAAGAAATCCAATCAGGATTCAGAAGAAACTTTTTCACTCAGAGAGTGGTGAGAATGTGGAACTTGCTGTCACAGGGAGTGTTGAAGTGAATAATATGGAGGCATTTAAGATGAAGGAGGAGATGGTTATGATGCTAGATATAGATGAGGAAAGATGAAGAAAAAATCTAATGAAACTTGAACCACATTTCACCTTTCTAAACACACAAATATAAATTTAAAGTAATACATTGATTGTTGCTAATAATACTCTCTGTTGTGTGGCAAGAGCACCATGCTAAATGGGATAGAATCAGAACAGACAGCAATTTAAAACTGGCTGTCCTTGACGCATTCTGGGCCATCGTCAGCAGTGGAATTTTATTCAACTATAATCTGGAATCTTATATTTATCTGCTACTTTGTTGCCTCTCACTTAACCTGTCGATATCTTTTTACAAATTATATCTATGATTGCAACAAAATGCATGGTTTTTTTCAATGCTGTGAAGATAGTCTATAGTCCAAACACTGACCACTCCACATTGCACAGTTCCTCAGTTGAGAATCTGTGTTCAACTTGAATGTCCTCAACTCCACCTGTAGCCCATCCCACCCACTCTCTCTCCATTTATAGCCCCTTCAGCCCAGTTTTGGTGCTATCCTAGTTTTCAGCCAAAGTAAAAAAGTCTTTGAATAATTGATAAACAACAAGGATCCTGAAGCAAATGGAGTCCTTGCCAAAATTCACAAGTACTGCAGAGATACAATATAGTTGATTATGAAGTGACCTGGAAACTACACAGATTAGGGCAATTAGGGATAGGCAATAAATACTGGCCCAGTCGGCGACTCCCTCATTCCAGTCTCTCCCACAAGAGGAAAAATCCTTTTAGCATCCACCTTCTCACATCCCCTCAGAATTTTATCTGTTTCAATAAGATCACCTTTCATTCTTCTAAGATCCCATAAAGTGCATTTGCACGTCCATCCAGACTCAGTGTCAAGAAACTAATCACTCAAAGCCAATTCTCCTGCACTGGCCATGCCATTCCATCGGAAGCAACTGCTTCACTTCCAACTCAATCATAGCAGTAAAAATGTTTTAGGGTTACTTTGAGGACATCCTAAGAGATCAACCATCTCCATTGCCCTTGTGAGACCCTGATTTGTAACAGATCAAAATGTAGAAGGCATGTCCAGGAATCGAGAGAACGCATCTTGAGACTTGGCCAGGAACGTGCAGAGGCAAAAGTCAAGAGAAGGGATACCTAATCATATCTGGAGAAAGGTCCTTGACCTGAAGTGGTAACTCGGTTTCTCTCTCCACAGACACTGCCAATGTGCTGAGTATTTCCAGCACTTTCTGATTTTATTTCAGTTCTCCAGCATCTGCAGTAATTTTCTTTTGTTTATGTCATGTCAGTTTTCCCTGTCTGTATCTCTCTCTCTCTCTCTCTGACACTCACACACGTGTTGAACGTCCTCTGCTCTGATTGGAATCTCTCCCAGTGAAGGTGTGAATCCAGCCAGTCTCTGCTTGTCCCAGTGATTGATATTTCTCCAGTTTGGGATGCTTTCTAATGTTGCAAAGGATTAGCTTCTGGCACCCGTACCTTGGAAATTCTGAGTATGTTGGGTTATTGCTGCCCCCCAGTGTTACTGTGGGCAGAGACCAATCGTCAAACAAGCTTAGATAACGTGTATGACCCGATATTTACAGCAGAGAAACAAGGCATTCAGACTGGGGCAGTGAGGATACTGGAAAGGGGAAAATAAATCAAAGTAGGATTGAGTCTTGACCCCTGGTGACCTTAGGCTGCAATGCAATAAAGATGAAAGTAACCCTTTGAATAAATAACAAAAATAAAAATAAAACAATACTTTTCACTGTATCCCAATACATGTGACAATAATAAATCAAATCAAATCTGTCTCTCTATCTCTATTGCTCTCTGTTTTTCTCTCTCTCTCTCTATCTCACCATCTCTATTTTACTCTCCTTTCTCTGCCTCTTGCTCTGATTTGTGAGGATTACTGCCACCTGGTGATCAGAGGGGAGATAGTGATTCATATAAACTTGAGAAGATTAGTTTAACTGTGTCAAAATGTGATTAGTTATTGAAACGTCACATAACCTGCAGCTTTAAGGGGAATTAACAAGGAACAAAGTTCAGGAGAATTAGCTCTGATCTCTCTATTTTCACACACTCGCACACGTGTTGAATATTTTCTGCTTTGATGTTGTAAACTCTTAGTGAAGGTGTGAATCCAGCTCTGATTCCAGTCAGTCTCTGCCCCATGGACTGATATTTCTCCAGTTTAGGATGCTTTGTTATGTTGCTAAGAATTGGCTCCTGGCACCCGTACCTTGGAATTCCTCAGTATGCTGGGTTATTGTTGCTACAGAAGAAGTGTCACAATATCAGGTTAGAGTCCAACCAATTTATTTGATAGTAAACTCACAAGCTTGTGGGTTTACTATCAAATAAACCTTTAACCTGGTGTTGTGAGATTTCTTACTGTGTTTATCCCAGTCCATGGCCACATCATTATTGCTGCCACCCACTGTTACTGTGGGGAGAGAGCTGTCATCAAACAAGCTTAGATAACATGTATGACCCAATATTTATGGCAGAGAAACACAAATTCTCCCATCCCGTAGAAGCAAAACACAAACTGTGGCAATGGGTAGCTGAGTATTGAGCAGAAAGTCTAAATCTGTCTGAGGGAAAATAAAAAAAACAATATTGAAAAGAAAATGTTGAACTTTTGTTCCATAGTTTGTATAAAAGACAACTTCTGTGGAACTAAGCTCCAGACTGATGGCTGCTCCCCAGAGGATAAACTGACTGCAGTAAACCAGGGTTAACTATTCAGCAGGAAAATCCAGTGGATGAGATTGATAGATTCCATATATGTTGACAAATATATGAAGAGTTCTTTGAGGATGTAAGAAGCAGAGAGGACAAAAGGAATCAGTAGATATCGTGTATTTGGAGTTACAAAAGTCATTTGATAAGATGCCAAATAAAAGCTTATGATTAATAAGAGTTTTACAGCAGATAAGGAGGCCCTTTTGACCACCATGTCTTTGCCATCCATCAAGCACCTATCTAGTCCAATCTCATCTTCCAACCGTCGGTCCATAACCTTCTACACTGTGCCATTTTAAGTGCCCATCTAAATGCTTCTTAAATGTTGTGAGGGTTCTCACCTCAATCACCCTTTCAGGCAGTCAGTTCCAGATTCCCAACACCCTCTGGATGAAAAAGATTTTCCTCAAATTCCCTCTAAATCTGCTCCTTCCCTTAAATCTATAACCCGTTTCTTTATTCTCAGGGGAAATCTTTCTTCCTATCAATCCGGTCAATGTCTCTCATAATTTTGTCCACCTCAACCAAGCCCCTCTTACCTTCTAGCCCAGTCTCTCTCTTCATAACAGAAATACCCCAGACCAGGCAATATCCTGCAAGGCGGTAAAAAGCTTGTGATGCTGGACGTAATATTGATACAAAGAGGCTCATTTCAGGAACAAACTAATCATTTTTCAGTGTGACAAACTTTAACTAGTGGAGTTCCACAGGGATCTGTGCTGTGCTACAGACGTAAATGGGTATTGTCTCAGTGTCTCTGGGATATTGTCTCAGTGTCTCTGGGATATCGTCTCAGTGTCTCTGGGATATCGTCTCAGTGTCTCTGGGATATCGGCTCAGTGTCTCTGGGATATCGTCTCAGTGTCTCTGGGATATCGTCTCAGTGTCTCTGGGATATCGGCTCAGTGTCTCTGGGATATCGGCTCAGTGTCTCTGGGATATTGTCTCAGTGTCTCTGGGATATTGGCTCAGTGTCTCTGGGATATTGGCTCAGTGTCTCTGGGATATTGTCTCAGTGTCTCTGGGATATTGGGATATTGTCTCAGTGTCTCTGGGATATTGGCTCAGTGTCTCTGGGATATTGGCTCAGTGTCTCTGGGATATTGTCTCAGTATCTCTGGGATATTGGGATATTGTCTCAGAGTCTCTGGGATATTGTCTCAGTGTCTATGGGATATTAGAACATAGAACATAGAACATTACAGCACAGAACAGGCCCTTCGGCCTTCGATGTTGCGCCGACCAATTAGGAAAAAGCAATGACCCTCTAACCTAAACCATTCCCTTTTCATCCATAAATGTATCTACTAACGTCTTAAACGCCACCAAACTTGGCGCATCTACAACTGACGCAGGTAGGGCATTCCATACCCTTACCACCCACTGGGTAAAGAACCTATCTCTGACATCCGTCCTATAACCACCACCCCTTAATTTAAAGCTATGTCCCCTTGTGCTAGCTTTCTCCATCCTAGGAAAAAGGCTATCACTGTCCACCCTATCTAACCTCTAATCATCTTATATGTTTCAATAAGGTCTCCTCTTAGCCGCCTTCTTTCTAACGAAAACAACCTCAAATCCCTCAGCCTCTCCTCATAAGATCTGCCCTCCATACCAGGCAACATCCTGGTAAACCTCCTCTGTACCCTCTCCAATGCCTCCACATCTTTCTTATAATGTGGGGACCAGAACTGCACACAATACTCCAAGTGCGGCCGCACTAGAGTTTTGTACAGTTGCAACATATTGGCTCAGTATCTCTGGG
Organism: Sphyrna mokarran; assembly: GCA_024679065.1. NCBI lineage: Eukaryota > Metazoa > Chordata > Chondrichthyes > Carcharhiniformes > Carcharhinidae > Sphyrna > Sphyrna mokarran. The sequence continues at coordinate 1,208,936 of JAGIQG010000015.1, forward strand.
ATATTGTCTCAGTGTCTATGGGATATTGGCTCAGTGTCTCTGGGATATTGTCTCAGTGTCTCTGGGATATTGGCTCAGTGTCTCTGGGATATTGGCTCAGCGTCTCTGGGATATTGTCTCAATGTCTCTGGGATATTGTGATATTGTCTCAGTGTCTCTGGGATATTGTCTCAGTGTCTCTGGGATATTGTCTCAGTGTCTCTGGGAAATTGGCTCAGTGTCTCTGGGAAATTGGCTCAGTGTCTCTGGGATATTGGCTCAGTGTCTCTGGGATATTGGCTCAGTGTCTCTGGGATATTGTGTCAATGTCTCTGGGATATTGGGATATTGTCTCAGTGTCTATGGGATATTGGCTCAGTATCTCTGGGATATTGTCTCAATGTCTCTGGGATATTGTCTCAGTGTCTCTGGGATATTGTCTCAGTGTCTCTGGGATATTGTCTCAGTGTCTCTGGGATATTGCCATGTTCAGTGTCTCTGGGATATTGGCTCAGTGTCTCTGGGATATTGTCTCAGTGTCTCTGGGATATTGCTCAGTGTCTCTGGGATATTGTCTCAGTGTCTCTGGGATATTGGCTCAGTGTCTCTGGGATATTGTCTCAGTGTCTCTGGGATATTGGCTCAGTGTCTCTGGGATATTGTCTCAGTGTCTCTGGGATATTGGCTCAGTGTCTCTGGGATATTGTCTCAGTGTCTCTGGGATATTGTCTCAGTGTCTCTGGGATATTGTCTCAGTGTCTCTGGGATATTGTCAGTGTCTCTGGGATATTGGCTCAGTGTCTCTGGGATATTGTCTCAGTGTCTCTGGGATATTGTCTCAGTGTCTCTGGGATATTGTCTCAGTGTCTCTGGGATATTGTCTCAATGTCTCTGGGATATTGGGATATTGTCTCAGTGTCTCTGGGATATTGTCTCAGTGTCTCTGGGATATTGTCTCAGTGTCTCTGGGATATTGTCTCAATGTCTCTGGGATATTGGGATATTGTCTCAGTGTCTCTGGGATATTGTCTCAGTGTCTCTGGGATATTGTCTCAGTGTCTCTGGGACATTGTCTCAGTGTCTCTGGGATATTGTCTCAGTGTCTCTGGGATATTGGCTCAGTATCTCTGGGATATTCTCTCAGTGTCTCTGGGATATTGTCTCAGTGTCTCTGGGATATTGTCTCAGTGTCTCTGGGATATTGTCTCAGTGTCTCTGGGATATTGGCTCAGTGTCTCTGGGATATTGTCTCAGTGTCTCTGGGATATGCTCAGTGTCTCTGGGACATTGGCTCAGTGTCTCTGGTATTGTCTCAGGTCTCTGGGATATTGGCTCAGTGTCTCTGGACATTGGCTCAGTGTCTCTGGGATATTGTCTCAATGTCTCTGGGATATTGGGATATTGTCTCAGTGTCTCTGGGATATTGTCTCAGTGTCTCTGGGATATTGTCTCAATGTCTCTGGGATATTGGGATATTGTCTCAGTGTCTCTGGGATATTGGCTCAGTGTCTCTGGGATATTGTCTCAGTGTCTATGGGATATTGTCTCAGTGTCTCTGGGATATTGTGATATTGGCTCAGTGTCTCTGGGATATTGTCTCAGTGTCTCTGGGATATTGTCTCAGTGTCTCTGGGACATTGGGATATTGTCTCAATGTCTCTGGGATATTGTCTCAGTGTCTCTGGGATATTGGCTCAGTGTCTCTGGGATATTGTCTCTGTGTCTCTGGGATATTGTCTCAGTGTCTCTGGGATATTGTCTCAGTGTCTCTGGGATATTGTCTCAATGTCTCTGGGATATTGGGATATTGTCTCAGTGTCTATGGGATATTGTCTCAGTGTCTCTGGGATATTGTGATATTGGCTCAGTGTCTCTGGGATATTGTCTCAGTGTCTCTGGGATATTGTCTCAGTGTCTCTGGGATATTGGCTCAGTGTCTCTGGGATATTGTGATATTGTCTCAGTGTCTCTGGGATATTGTCTCAGTGTCTCTGGGATATTGTCTCAGTGTCTCTGGGATATTGGCTCAGTGTCTCTGGGATATTGTCTCAGTGTCTCTGGGATATTGTCTCAGTGTCTCTGGGATATTGGCTCAGTGTCTCTGGGATATTGGGATATTGTCTCAGTGTCTCTGGGATATTGTCTCAGTGTCTCTGGGATATTGGGATATTCTCTCTGTGTCTCTGGGATATTGTCTCAGTGTCTCTGGGATATTGTCTCAGTGTCTCTGGGATATTGTCTCAGTGTCTATGGGATATTGTCTCAGTGTCTCTGGGATATTGTGATATTGGCTCAGTGTCTCTGATATTGTCTCAGTGTCTCTGGGATATTGTCTCAGTGTCTCTGGGATATTGGCTCAGTGTCTCTGGGATATTGTCTCAGTGTCTATGGTATTGTCTCAGTGTCTCTGGTATTTGATTTGGCTCAGTGTCTCTGGGATATTGTCTCAGTGTCTCTGGGATATTGTCTCAGTGTCTCTGGGATATTGGCTCAGTGTCTCTGGGATATTGGCTCAGCGTCTCTGGGATATTGTCTCAGTGTCTCTGGGATATTGATATTGTCTCAGTGTCTCTGGGATATTGTCTCAGTGTCTCTGGGATATTGTCTCAGTGTCTCTGGGATATTGGCTCAGTGTCTCTGGGATATTGGCTCAGTGTCTCTGGGATATTGGCTCAGTGTCTCTGGGATATTGGCTCAGTGTCTCTGGGATATTGTGTCAGTGTCTCGATTGGGATATTGTCTCAGTGTCTATGGGATATTGTCTCAGTGTCTCTGGGATATTGTCTCAGTGTCTCTGGGATATTGTCTCAGTGTCTCTGGGATATTGGCTCAGTGTCTCTGGGATATTGTCTCAGTGTCTCTGGGATATTGGCTCAGTGTCTCTGGGATATTGGCTCAGTGTCTCTGGGATATTGGTTAGTTTTTCTGTTCTGGTCTACTTTGTGTTTCCAAATATTTTCTATTTCTCTTTGACTGAGCATTTGTTCTCCTGTCCTCAGGTCCCTGTGTGAAATATTGTTTGAACCTCTCATGTGAAGTATTTGGGAACCGTTTAGTGTTAGTACTCCTATAAATACTGTTGGCTGTTCTTGTCCCTTCATCTCTGCCAGCCTCTGTTTTATTTGATTAGTTACTTAAATACTCCTTTAAATTTTCAGGAAATCTTTTATGTTTTTTGCTAAAATTTTCTTACACCCTCTCTTTGTCTATCTTGTGTTGTTTTATAATTTCCCCCAAATATCTGGCATCTGCTTGTTTGCCCCAATATTTCCTCACAATTAACACAGTGCACAAGGAGCAGTGAGGTAAACTCTGGATACGCATGTGGAAATTGTTAATTGTGAGATTGGAGAGATAAATGACCTGGAGCTGCAGTCAGACACTGATGTTCCAGGGAAGTAACTGCATCTTTCTATGCAACAATGTGGGCATTGGCTGATTGTACTGGGTGTGCAAAAAGATAGGGCAGATATCTAAAAGTAGCAGCAGAAATGTTATCCACAGCTGTGGGCTGGGCTATGCTGCAGCAGAGAATGGAGCTGTATCTGAAGGCAATGTCACTGTGGTCTACAGAGTGTTTCTCATATAGCTGGCCCCTAAAAATAGGCAATGCTAAAAATACTCCCCCACCGTCATCTCAGTGCTTGCTATCCTTTCCTCTTATAGGATAATGTCCTGTTCACACCACAGACTCCAGTCCAGTGCACGTAAACCATCTCATTCATTCATCACACTGAAATATTAACCCCCCAGTATCCATTACACTGAAATATTAACTCCCCAGTGTCCATTACACTGAAATATTAACTCCCCAGTATCCATTACACTGAAATATTAACTCCCCAGTGTCCATTACACTGAAATATTAACTCCCCAGTGTCCATTACACTGGAATATTAACCCCCCAGTGTCCATTACACTGAAATATTAACTCCCCAGTGTCCATTACACTGAAATATTAACCCCCCAGTGTCCATTACACTGAAATATTAACTCCCCAGTATCCATCACACTGAAATATTAACCCCCCCAGTATCCATCACACTGAAATATTAACCCCCCCGTGTCCATTACACTGAAATATTAACCCCCCAGTGTCCATTACACTGAAATATTAACCCCCCCAGTATCCATTACACTGAAATATTAACACCCCAGCGTCCATTACACTGGAATATTAACACCCCAGTGTCCATTACACTGAAATATTAACACCCCAGTGTCCATTACACTGAAATATTAACACCCCAGTGTCCATTACACTGAAATATTAACACCCCAGTGTCCATTACACTGGAATATTAACACCCCAGTGTCCATTACACTGAAATATTAACCCCCCAGTGTCCATTACACTGAAATATTAACACCCCAGTGTCCATTACACTGAATATTAACCCCCCAGTGTCCATTATACTGAATATTAACCCCCCAGTGTCCATTATACTGGAATATTAACCCCCAGTGTCCATTATACGGATATTAACCCCCAGTATCCATTACACTGAAATATTAACCCCCCAGTGTCCATTACACTGAAATATTAACACCCCAGTGTCCATTACACTGGAATATTAACACCCCAGTGTCCATTACACTGAAATATTAACACCCCCAGTATCCATTACACTGAAATATTAACCCCCCAGTGTCCATTATACTGGAATATTAACCCCCCAGTGTCCATTATACTGGAATATTAACCCCCCAGTGTCCATTATACTGGAATATTAACCCCCCAGTATCCATTACACTGGAATATTAACCCCCCAGTGTCCATTACACTGGAATATTAACGCCCCAGTATCCATTACACTGGAATATTAACCTCCAATATCCATTACACTGGAATATTAACCCCCCAGTGTCCATTACATTGGAATATTAACGCCCCAGTATCCATTACACTGAAATATTAACCCCCCCAGTGTCCATTACACTGAAATATTAACCCCCCCAGTGTCCATTACACTGGAATATTAACCCCCTCAGTGTCCATTACACTGAAATATTAACACCCCCAGTGTCCATTACACTGGAATATTAATCCCCCAGTGTCCATTACACTGGAATATTAATCCCCCAGTGTCCATTACACTGGAATATTAATCCCCCAGTATCCATTACACTGGAATATTAACCCCCCCAGTGTCCATTACACTGGAATATTAACCCCTCCAGTGTCCATTACACTGGAATATTACAAAGAACAAAGAACAAAGAGCAACACAGCATGGGAAAGAGGCCCTTCGGCCCAACGAGCCCACGCCACCGTCCTAACGTCTTAATGACATATCCATGACTTTAGGTGTACACTGGGGGGTTAATATTCCAGTGTAATGGACACTGGGGAGTTAATATTTCAGTGTGATGGATGAATGAGATGGTTTACGTGCACTGAAATTACAATCCATGCCTATTGTGGAAGATTCCCATATAGGGACCAATATAGGGACAATTTGTTACCCAATCAGCCTAAGAGCACATTTTTGGGATGTGGGAGGAAACCGGAGCACCCGGAGAAAACCCACGCAACCACGGGGAGAACGCGCAAACTCCCGCAGACACAGGCCCAAATCCATGTGTCTGCACAGCAACAGCGATAGTCTCTGAGCTGTCATGTTGCCCATCTGATGGTCCAGTTTAAGCATACACTAACGACATGAAGCACTAGGCCACTCCTGAAGTAACATCCAGGAGCAGCCCTCGCACGACCTGCCGAATGCATGCACCTTGTTGGTCAACAAGGTGGACCGAACAGCCTGTGGAAACAATTAAAGTATTTAAACAGTCCTCCTATATCCCTCTATCTGCAGACCGCTCATGTGGCTGTCCAAGAGACCCTTAAACAACCCTAGCGTGCCTGCTCCCACCACCTCACTCGGTAGTGCATTCCACACCCCCACTACCCTTTGTGTGAAAAAATGCCCTCTAATATTAGTCTTATACATAGCCCCCCTCACCCTAAGGCCGTGACCCCTCGTTCTATCCGAATCTAATGGTGGAAAAAGCTTACCACCATTTACTCTATCTATACCCCTCATAATCTTATATACCTCTAATAGATCCCCTCTCAGCTGACGTCTTTCAAGGGAAAACAACCTCAGTGTGTTCAATCTTTCCTCGTAAGACAACCCTTGTGAGGTAATGCACTTTGGCAGGAACAATAAATGTGTAGAGTATAGGGCTAATGGTAGGGCTCTTAATAGTGTTGAGGAACAGAAGGATCTTGGTGTATGTGTCAATATATCCCTGAAAGTAGGCAGTCAAGTGGATAAAGTTGTTAAGAAGGCATATGGAGTCTTAGCTTTTATTGGCAGGGGGATTGAATTTAGGAGCCTCAGCATCATGTTGCAACTGTACAAAACTCTAGTGCGGCCGCACTTGGAGTATTGTGTGCAGTTCTGGTCCCCACATTATAAGAAAGATGTGAGGCATTGGAGAGGGTACAGAGGAGGTTTACCAGGATGTTGCCTGGAATGGAGGGCAGGTCCTATGAAGAGAGGTTGAAGGATTTGAGGTTGTTTTCGTTAGAAAGGAGGCGGCTAAGAGGGGATCTTATTGAAGCATATAAGATTATTAGAGGTTTAGATAGGGTTGACAGTGATAGCCTTTTTCCTAGGATGGAGAAAGCTAGCACGAGGGGACACAGCTTTAAATTAAGGGTTATGAGTTATAGGACGGATATTAGAGGTAGGTTCTTTACTCAGAGTGATTAGGGAGTGGAATGCCCTGCCTGCAGCTGTTGTAGATGCGCCAAGTTTGGTGGCGTTTAAGAGGTTAATTGATAAGTATATGGAAGAGAGGGAATGGTTTAGTTTGGAGGGGCATTGCTTTTTATTTTGGTCGGCACAACATCGAAGGCCGAAGGGCCTGTTCTGTGCTGTATTGTTCTATGTTCTATGTTCTTCCATACCAGGCAGCATCCTGGTAAATCTCCTCTGCACTCTCTCCAAGGCCTCCACATCCTTCCGGTAGTACGGCGACCAGAACTGGACGCAGTACTCCAAGTGAGGCCTAACCAACGTTCTATACACCTGCAACATCAAACTCCTACTCTTGTATTCTATACCCCTTCCTATGAAGGCTAACATACCATACGCTTTTTTTACCACATTCTCCACCTGTACTGACACCTTCAGAGAACTTGCACCCCCAGGTCTCTCTGCATCTCTATACTCCGGATAGTTTTACCTTTTATCCTATAACTCCCCTCTACGTTATTCCGGCCAAAATGCATCACCTTGCATTTATCCGGATTAAATTCCATTTGCCATCTATCTGCCCAATCTACCAGCCTAACTATGTCCTGTTGTATTGCCTGGCACTGCTCCTCAGTCCCCGCCAATCCAAGTATCTTAGTGTCATCAGCAAATTTGCTGATCACACTACCTACCCCCTCTTCCAAGTCATTTATATAAATCACAAATAGAAGAGGTCCTAGTACTGAGCCCTGTGGCACACCACTAGTGACTGACCTCCAGTTGGAAAAAGAGCCTTCCACTACTACCCGCTGTCTCCTCCTCCCAAGTCAGTTCTCAACCCATCTACATACCTGGCCCTGTATCCCATGCGCCTTAACCTTTTCTATCAGCCTACCATGAGGAACCTTGTCAAACGCCTTACTGAAATCCATGTAGATGACATCAATGGCTTGTCCTTCATCAACCGTTTTTGTCACCTCTTCAAAAAATTCCACTAGATTCGTATTAACTCCACCATGTCCATTACACCGGAATATTAATTCCAGCATCCATTACACTGTTGCAACTGTACAAAACTCTAGTGTGGCCGCACTTGGAGTATTGTGTACAGTTCTGGTCCCCACATTGTAAGAAAGATGTGGAGGCATTGGAGAGGGTACACAGGAGGTTTACCAGGATGTTGCCTGGTATGGAGGGCAGGTCTTATGAAGAGAGGCTGAGGGATTTGAGGTTGTTTTCATTAGAAAGGAGGCAGCTAAGAGGGGACCTTATCGAAACATACAAGATGATTAGAGGTTTAGATAGGGTGGACAGTGATAGCCTTTTTTCCTAGGATGGAGAAAGCTAGCACGAGGGGACATACCTTTAAATTAAGGGGTGGTATTTATAGGACGGATATCAGAGGTAGGTTCTTTACCCAGAGGGTGGTAAGGGTATGGAATGCCCTGCCTGCTGCAGTTGTAGATGCGCCAATTTTGGTGGCGTTTAAGAGGTTAGTAGATAAGTTTATGGACGAAAAGGGAATGGTTTAGGTTAGAGGGTCATGGCTTTTTCTTAATTGGTCGGCGCAACATCGAAGGCCGAAGGGCCTGTTCTGCACTGTAATGTTCTATGTTCTACGAATATTAACTCCATTCTGAAATATCACGCCAAATGCTTTGAACAAGAGGAGGTTGTAGTAAATCAGAATAATTGGTTAACTGTCAAATTAAAAAGCAAAAGTGACAAAAAGTTCTAACAATTCATCAGAACACACTATGGTTAAGAAAACCCAGAATGATTATACTTTCTCAGAAGACTAAGGAAATTTGACATGTCCACTACAACTCTCACCAACTTTTACAGATGCCCCATAGAAAGCATTCTTTCTGGTTGTATCACAGCTTGGGATGGGCTCCTGCTCTGCCCAAAACAGCAAGAAACTACAAAAGGTTGTGAATGTAGCCCAGTCCATCACACAAACCAGTCTCCCATCCATTGACTCTGTCTACACTTCCCACTGCTTCTGGAAAAGCAGCCGGCAAAACTAAGGATCCCCACACACCCCGAACATTCTCATTTACACTTTCTTTCCTCAGAAAAAAAGACACAAAAGTCTGAGATCACGTACCAACGGACTCAAGAACAGCTTCTTCCCTGTTACTGTCAGACTTTTGAATGGACCTACTTCACATTAAGTTGATCTTTCTCTACACCCTAGCTATGACTGTAACACTACACTCTGCGCACTCTCTCCTTTCCTTCTCTATGAATGGTATGCTTTGTCTGAAATGGGAGAAACAACAAGATCACAACATTCAAAGCGGGAAAGAGTACTATTCCGTGTGAGCATAAGAAGCATTTCAACATTCTTGAAACAGCTAAAAGGTGATTTTAGTAAGAGTAGAAATGAAATATTAATGACATTTTGACTGTTACATCGAAACACTAATTTCCCACTTGTGAATTTGGGAAGTGGGCTTGAAGGTGGAAAAGTGCCGATAAAACCAACAATTGCTCCGCAGACTAAAATGAAACATTGTTTTGGGAAATCACAAGAAAATCCCAAAGGCCTGGAACCTGGAATCATTCCCATGTACCGACTGATCTGTTATGATTGTACAGAATGACCAGTGTCACTGGGAATTCCACAACGTTAGAATTGGGAATGTCCATGGATTTCTGTGCGTTTGGGTTTGGAAAGCTGATGTACCTCCAATTGATGAAGATGTATTTGTGTTAAAGAGGCTGCCAGAGGAGCAGAGAGGAATTGTTTCACAATCCAGTCTTCATGTTAATAATTGTTTTTAATTGTTAAATCTGATCAGCGATCCTGTGACCGTCATGGTCCTTGTGCCAGGGTTCCATTTTGGGATCACCCTGTGCAGTTACAATAACAACTGGGATTGGAATGGATATCACAGACTGTCACCGCCCTCTTCCCGCCGTCAGGGGGAGACACACAGACTGTCACTGCACTCCTCCCACAAGCAGCACTCCTCCCGCCACCTGGAGGCAACACGCAGACTGTCAGTGCACTGTCAGTGCACTCCTCCCACCGCCAGGGGAACTCACGCAGACTGCCACTGCACTCCTCCCACCACCAGGGGGAGATGCACACACTGTCAAGCAGTCCTCCCGCCACCAGGGGAAGACACACACACACACACACACACACACACAGTCACTGCACTCCTCCTGCAGACAGGGGGAGGCATAGAGTGTCATGCAGTCCTCTGCCGTCAGGTGGAGACACACAGACTCAGTAAGAATCTAGCAACACCAATTTTAAATCCAACCGATTTATTTGATAGTAAAATTGCGAGCTTTCGACACTCTGTGTCTTTGTCAGGCAAATGCAGTGTTCTGGTCTGCAATAGCACACATCAGCACGGACAGTCACAGATTGCTGATTAGAATGCGAATCCTTACATCTAACCTGCTATTCAAGTGTTAAAGTGGCTAACAATGTGTGTGAAGGGAATCCTGAGCATTGGTTAGAGAATTGTGTATTTTCTCCAGACAGCACAGTAAGTGAGGTTTTTGCTAACCCAGGCAAGTTACTGGGGTTACAGATAGTGTGTCATGAAGCCAAGATCCCTATTAAGACCGTCCTCATGTGTGCGGAACTTGGCTATCAGTCTCTGCTCAGCACCTCTGCGCTGTTGTGTGTCACGAAGGCCCCCTTGAAGAACATTTACCCGCAGGTCGGAGGCCGAATGCCCATGACTGCTGAAGTGTTCGCCCACAGGAAGGGAACTGTTTTGCCTGGTGATTGTTGAGCGATGCTCATTCATCCGCTGTCGTAGTGTCTGCATGGTCTCCCCAATGTACCATGCTTCGGGACATCCTTTCTTGCAACGTATTAGGTAGACAACGTTGGCCGAGTTGCAAGAGTATGTACCGTGCATCTGGTGAATGGTATCCTCACGTTTGATGATGTCGTCCATGTCTATGATCCGGCATGTCTTGCAGAGGTTGCTGGGGCAGGGTTGTGTGGTATTGTGGTCACTGTTCTCCTGAAGGTTGGGTAGTTTGCTGCGAACAATGATCTGTTTAAGGTTGTACGGTTGTCTGAAAGCAAGAAGTGGGGGGGTGGGGATGGCCCTAGCGAGATGTTCATCGTCATCAATGATATGTTGAAGACTCCGGAGAAGATGTCGTAGCTTCTCCGCTCCGGGGAAGTACTGGACAACAAAGGGTACTCTGTCCACCGTGTCCCGTGTTCGTCTTCTGAGGAGGTCAGTGCGGTTTATCGCTGTGGCACATCGAAACTGTTGATCGATGAGTCGAGCGCCATATCCTGTTCTCACAAGGGCATCCTTCAGCGTCTAGAGGTGTCTGTCACGATCCTCCTCATCTGAGCAAAGGTCTTAGCAGGGATCTTGGCTTCATGTCACACTATCTGTAACCCCCATAACTTGCCTGGGTTAGCAAAAAACCTCACTTACTGTGCTGTCTGGAGAAAATACACAATTCTCTAACCAATGCTCAGTGTTCCCTTCACACACATTGTTAGCCACTTTAACACTTGAATAGTAGGTTAGATGTAAGGATTCGCATTCTAATCAGCAATCTCTGACTGTGTGTTGACATGTGTGCTATCGCAGACCAGAACACTGCATTTGCCTGACGAAGGCACAAGAGTGTCGAAAGCTCACAAATTTACTATCAAATAAATCGGTTGGATTTAAAATTGGTGTTGCTAAATTATTACTGCGTTCTTACTACCCCAGTCCAACGCCAGCATCGCTACATTATGACACACAGACTGTCAGGCAGTCCTCCCGCCGCCCGGCGCCACGTGGAGACACACAGACTGTCAAGTACATAGAACATAGAACATTACAGCGCAGAACAGGCCCTTCGGCCTTCGATGTTGCACCAACCATTATAAAAAGCAATGACCCTCCAAACTAAACCATTCCCTTCTCTTCCATATACTTATCAACTAACCTCTTAAACGCCACCAGACTTGGCGCATCTACAACTGCCGCAGGCAGGGCATTCCACTCCCTAACCACCCTTTGGGTAAAGAACCTACCTCTGATATCCGTCCTATAACTATCACCCCTTAATTTAAAACTGTGTCCCCTCGTGCTAGCTTTTTCCATCCTAGGAAAAAGGCTATCACTGTCCACCCTATCTAAACCTCTAATCATCTTAGATGTTTCGATCAGGTCCCCTCTTAGCCTCCTCCTTTCTAACGAAAACAACCTCAAATCCCTCAGCCTCTCCTCATAAGACCTGCCCTCCATACCAGCAACATCCTGGTAAACCTCCTCTGTACCCTCTCCAATGCCTCCACATCTTTCTTATAATGTGGGGACCAGAACTGCACACAATACTCCAAGTGCGCCGCACTAGAGTTTTGTACAGTTGCAACATGACGTTGCGGCTCCGAAATTCAATCCCCCTACCAATAAAAGCTAAGACTCCATATGCCTTCTTAACAACCTTCTCGACTTGACTGCCTACTTTCAGGGATCTAAGCACAAATACACCAAGATCCCTCTGTTCATCAACACTATTAAGAATCCTACCATCAGCCCTATACTCTACACATTTATTATTCCTGCCAAAGTGCATTACCTCACACTTTTCCACATTAAACTCCAGTTGCCACCTCTCGGCCCAGCTCTGCAACTTGTCCAAGTCTCTCTGCAAACTATAACACCCCTCTTCACTATCTACCACTCCACCGGCTTTAGTGTCATCTGCAAATTTACTAATCCATCCTTCAATACCCTCATCCAGATCATTTATAAAAATTACAAACAGCAGGGGCCCCAAAACAGACCCCTGCGGTACACCACTTGTCACCGAACTCCACGATGAATATCTCCCATCAACCACCACCTCTGTCTTCTATCTGCTAGCCAATTCCTAATCCAATTAGCTAAATCACCCTCTATCCCATACATCTGCATTTTCTGCAGAAGCTTTCCATGGGCCACCTTATCGAACGCCTTACTAAAGTCCATATATACCACATCAACTGCCTTACCCCCATCCACCTCTCTGGTCACTTTTTCAAAAAACTCATTAAGGTTAGTAAGGCACGACCTACCCTTCACAAAACCATGCTGACTATCCCCAATCAATTCATTTCTCTCTAAATAACTATAAATCCTATCCCTAATTATTTTCTCCAATACTTCGCCCACAACAGAAGTAAGACTCACTGGCCTATAATTCCCTGGAAGGTCTCTCTTCCCCTTCTTGAACAATGGGACCACATTCGCTATCCTCCAGTCTTCCGGAACCATACCCGTAACCAACGATGACCTGAAGATCAGAGCCAGAGGCTCTGCAATCGCCTCTCTTGCCTCCCAGAGAATCCTAGGGTAAATCCCGTCCGACCCAGGGGACTTATCTAACTTCAAACCCTCAAGAATATCTAGCACATCCTCCTTATCTACTTCAATACTTTCCAGTTTGCAACCCTGTATCCCAGTGTTCTCCACAACTACATTTACATCTCCCTGCATGAATACCGAGGAGAAATATTTGTTCAGTGCCTCTCCAATCTCTTCAGGCTCCACGCACAACTTCCCACTGCTGTCTATGACTGGCCCTAATCTTGCCCTAACCAGTCTTCTACTCTTAACATATCTAAAGAAAGCTTTAGGATTCTCCTTAATCCTATCAGCCAAAGTCTTCTTGTTTCCCCTCTTAGCTCTCCTCAACTCACTTTTTAGCTCCTTCCTGGCTAATCTATAACTATCCATTGCACTAACCGAGCCTTCAAGCCTCATCCTGACATAAGCCTCCTTTTCCCTTTCAACCAGCGAATCAACTTTTCTCATACATCAAGGTTCCCTTACTCGACCATTTCTTCCTTGCCTGACAGGGACATACTTATCAAGGACTCGCAGCAGTTGCTCCTTGAATAAGCTCCACATTCCAGATGTTCCCAGTCCCTGTAGTTTCCTAGTCCAATCTATGCACCCTAATTCTCTCCTGATGGCCTCATAATTACCCTTCCCCAGCTATAACTACTGCCCCCAGCTTCATGCCTATCCCTATCCATCACTAAGGTGAACGTAACCAAATTGTGGTCACTATCACCAAAATGTTCACTAACTTCCAAGCCTAACACCTGGTCTGGCTCATTGCCCAGCACCAAATCCAATGTAGCCTCACCTCTAGTTGGCAAACTAGAGGTAGAGTAGTCCTCCCATCGCCAGGTGGAGACACACAGACTGTCAGGAAGTCCTCCCGCTGCCAGGGGGCGATACACAGACTGTCAGGCAGTCCTCCTGCCGCCAGGCGGGGCTGTTTTGGGGCCTCGGCTCTCAGGCTGAGCCGGGTCCGGCCGCAGTGACGGTTGTGCCGCAGCCGACGCCATGGAGCTGAAGCCGTTCGAGCGGCACTTGGAGTCGCTGAGCTCCGAGTTGGGCGGCAGTGAGTGGGGCCGGCCGGGCTCTGAGGCCGGGGACTCGGTGCTGTCTGAGGCTGGAACGGAGGTTCACTACATCCCGGTGAAAATCTTGGGCAGAGGCGCCTTCGGGGAGGCCACACTGTACCGGCGGACTGAGGTAACCACACTAACTACCATAACCACACTAACCATAAAGGTGGCACAGTGGTTAGTGTTGCTGCTGCTGCTTCACAGTGCCAGGGGCCTGGGTTCGATTCCCGACTTGGGTCACTGTCTGTGTGGAGATTGCACATTCTCCCCGTTTCTGCGTGGGTTTCCTCTGGGTGCTCCGGTTTCCTCCCACAGTCCGAACCCTGTGTGGGTTAGGGTGCATTGACCCAAAGGGCACCGGAGTAGGTGCATTTACCCAAACAGGTGCTGGAATGTGGCAACTAGGGGAATTTCACTATAACTTCATTGCAATGTTAATGTACGCTGAGAAAGCGGAGCATCTGGAGGAAATCCATGCAGACAGATTCCACACAAATTGGCTGAAATTGAAACAGGAGGCGCTTTGAGGCAGCAATGCTAAAAAAAATTAAAGTTTAAAGTTTATTTATTAGTCACAAGTAGGCTTACATTAACGCTGCAGTGAAGTTACTGTGGCTTCCTCCTGCACGGTAGGGATTCTATGTTTCTGTCAAACTGAGGTATATGCGGAGAGCTGATAAGAATTAGGGCGGATGACAAGGTGACTGAGTACTTATTTAACAATGAGATCATCAGAAAATGTCAACGGCTCAACTCTGTCTAGTAAACCTGTTTTCTTTTCAGAAAGACATTTGTACAGTTACAGGTTGAGTGTATATTTTCTTCATAATGAACATTCAAAGAAATGTGTTTTCTGTTTTTAATGATTCGAGTGTGTGAAAGTTGTGGTTTTCCATTACAGACTCATGTTCTCATCCAGTGTGTGCAGAGTGCAAACTGCATTAGGAGTGTGCAGAGACACTGAGCAAGGACTGCACTAAGTGCGATGCTGAAAGCTGTTTTCTCTCCCCGTCTGATAGGAACTGCTATTAAGGATGCCTCAGGGCCCCAGTTTAACAGAAATCTCTGCCTGTTTTGTTACAGGACAACTCTCTGGTTGTGTGGAAAGAGATTGATTTGGCTCGACTGTCAGAGAAAGAGCAACGAGACACACAGAACGAGATCCTCATCTTATCAGTTCTTCAACACCACAATATCATTGCCTATTACAATCATTTTCTGGATGAACACAAGCTGCTGATTGAAGTGGAATATTGCAATGGTGAGTGTGCTGACTGGAGGAGGAGGGTTGGGAGTGGAATGTGGGAAGGGGTAGAAGGGTTGAGGAGCAATAACTGTGGGGATATGCCCTCAGCACCAAGTGATGCTGTTGGGAATTCTGCTTTTTTCTGGTGAGATATTCGAACGGAAGGTGCAATTGTAAATAATCACTATTCTAAACTGAAGTGAGGTTATTTCTAATCTTCAGTTATCAGTGGAAGAAATTGTTTTATTTTTAAATCCACACAGTTATAGAAGAACAAAGAACAGTACAGTACAAGAATAGGCCCTTTGGCCCTTCAAGCCTGCTCTGATCATGTTATCCTGTCTACACCAACCGTTTGTATCCCTTTATTCCCCGTCTGTTCATGTGTCTATCCAGATACTCTTAAATGTCACTAATGTATTTGCCTCAACCACCTCACTTGGCAGTGCCCCCACCACCCTCTGTGTAAAAAACTTCCCTCGCACATCTCCACTGAACCTTTCCCCACTTATATAAAGTGGTATATATGGACTTTAGTAAGGCGTTTGATAAGGTGGCCCATGGAAGGCTTCTGCAGAAAATGCAGATGTATGGGATAGAGGGTGATTTAGCTAATTGGATTAGGAATTGGCTAGCTGATAGAAGACAGAGGGTGGTGGTTGATGGAAGTTATTCATTGTGGAGTTCGGTTACAAGTGGTGTACCTCAGGGATCTGTTTTGGGGCCCCTGCTGTTTGTAATTTTTTATAAATGATCTGGATGCGGGTATTGAAGGATGGATTAGTAAATTTGCGGATGACACCAAAGTCGGAGGAGTGGTAGATAGTGAAGAGGGGTGTTATAGTTTGCAGAGAGACTTGGACAAGTTGCAGAGCTGGGCCGAGAGGTGGCAAATGGAGTTAATGCGGAAAAGTGTGAGGTAATTCACTTTGGCAGGAATAACAAATGTGTAGAGTATAGGGCTAATGGTAGGACTCTTAATAGTGTTGACGAACAGAGGGATCTTGGTGTATATATGCATAGATCCCTGAAAGTTGGCAATCAAGTCGATAAGGTTGTTAGGAAGGCATACGGAGTCTTAGCTTTTATTGGTAGGGGGATTGAATTTCGGATCCACAACATCATGTTGCAACTGTACAAAACTCTAATGCGGCCGCACTTGGAGTATTGTGTATCGTTCTGGTCCCCACATTATAAGAAAGATGTGGAGGCATTGGAGAAGGTACAGAGGAGGTTTACCAGGATGTTGCCTAGTATGGAGGCCTTATGAAGAGACGCTGAAGGATTTGAGGTTGTTTTCGTTAGAAAGAAGGCGGCTAAGAGGAGACCTTACTGAAACATATAAGATGATTAGAGGTTTAGATAGGGTGGACAGTGATAGCCTTTTTCCTAGATGGAGAAAGCTAGCACGAGGGGACATAGCTTTAAATTAAGGGGTGGTGGTTTTAGGACAGATGTCAGAGGTAGGTTCTTTACCCAAAGGGTGGTAAGGGTATGGAATGCCCTGCCTGCTGCAGTTGTAGATGCGCCAAGTTTGGTGGAGTTTAAGAGGTTAATAGATAAGTTTATGGACGAAAAGGGAATGGTTTAGGTTAGAGGGTCATTGCTTTTTCTTAATTGGTCGGCAGAACATCGAAGGCCGAAGGGCCTATTCTGTGCTGTAATGTTCTATGTTCTAGTTTACTCAATCTCTCCTCGTAGCTAATACCCTCCATACTAAGCAACATCCTGGTAAACATTTTCTTTACTCTCTCTAAAGCCTCCATATCCACCTGGTATTGTGATGACCAGAATTAGAGACAGCATTCCAAGTGTGGCGTAACCAACATTTTATATAACTAACAATTTGTCAACTTTTGTACTCAATACCCCATCCAGTGAAGGCAAGTATGCCATATGCTTTCTTCAGAACCTTCTCTACAAGTGCTGCCACTTCTAAGAATCTGTGGACCTGTACCCCCAGATCTCTGTGTGTTTACAGCTCCCACCTGAATTGGATCTACCAGAATGAATCTATTTGTCCAGATTAAATTCCATCTGCATTTCTCTGCTCAATTTTTCAGCCTATTCGTATCCTGCTGTATTCTCTGACAATCTTCATCACCATCCGCAATTCCAGCAATCTTAGTATCACTCGCAAACTGCTAAGAAGGGAAAGTGCCCATGACAAAAATAATTAAAAAATGACTACTAAATTCTTTGTTTGCAGGAATATAGGAAGGATACAGGGGTACAGTGCCATTTTTATCCTGATTGCTGCCATTAGCCAGTAACAAAGAAATGAATTTTACATTTGTACAGCATGATATTAACAGTGTCAAATACAAAATGAAATAAAATCACTAAATTACTTCTTCCAATCTTGCTCCTCCTGTTTATAACTAACATATTCAAAGCCTGAACATCTTGCTCACATTCCTTTACAGGGATTCAATGTTTCAGACTCAAGTGCAGAACATTCAATTGTAAAGTTTCTGGGCATTCTTCTCACGGTCTCTTTCAGATCATCATCTTTGTACAGCATATCATCGCACACAAGGCCGTGTTTGTTGAATCCAGCAGCATTATCATATCATTTAAGTTTTGAAGTAAACTGCTTCTTGCCTTGACTGGGCTCTCACTGATATTCTCCTGCTCATCCACACCTTCAGCGATCTGCTCTCTTTCCCAGAAAGCACAAACAATGCTTCCAAAGTGCTGGAATTGGCTGTAAACTACTTTGAGATGTCCAGCACTCATGAAGAGTGTGACATAAATACCATTTTTGTTTTCAATTTCAGGCGGGAATTTGTATGACAAGATCCTGCAGCAGAGTGGAAAACTGTTTCTGGAGGAGGTAAGCATGGACACAGTGTGGAATGCAGACAGTGAGAAAAGCACACACCATATAACAAAAAGAATTAGCATACATTTTATCAATGAAAATACTTCAACATGACAAAGTATAAGAACATAAGAAATCAGAGCAGGAGTCGGCCATCCAGCCCCTGGAGCCTGCCCCGCCATTCATTAAGATCATGGCTGATCTGCAGTGATTCAGTACCACTTTACCGCTTTCTTCCCATAACCCTTAATTTCCTCGTCAATCAAAAACCTATCCACTCTTGACTTAAATATATTCAGCAAGGAAGCCTCAACACCTCGTCAGGCAGAAAATTCCAAAGATTAAACATCCTTTGCGTGAAGAAATTTCTCCTCAACTCTGACCTGACTGACTGATGACCACCACCACGCGCCCGCCCCCACACCGCCCCCCGCCCCCCACCGGCCCCCGCCCCTGCCCCCCGCCTCCCTCCCCCTGCCCGCCCGCCCGCGCCCCCCCGCCTGCCCGTGCCCCCCCCGCCCGCCCCGCCCGCGCCCCCCGCCCGCCCCGCCGCGCCCCCCCCGCCCGCCCGCCCCGCCCGCCCGCTGCCGCCGCCCGCCCGCTGCCGCCGCCGAACAGCTTCTTTCTTGCTCCCATCAGAATATATCTACCTTATTAAGCTGACCATTCTTTACTCCTAGCTATATTGTAACACTATATTCTGCACTCTCTCATTTCCTTCTTGCAAACAGTATGCTTTCTTTGTATACCATGCAAGAAATGATACTTTTCACTGTATTCTAATCTTAAAAGACTTTGGAGTGTGAGATGTAGAGAAAGCAACCTCTAAAGATCCCAAAAAGCAGACTCTGTGAAGGTCTAGCCCCACCCAGTCATATGACCTTACCTATCAATCAGCCTAATCACGCTCCACCCTGAAATAACCCAGGGGAAAACACAAAAAAAACAGAACCCTGTATTGGTCCAGATTAAATAAACATTGGAGCAGTTAAGATCAATTATGTTGCTGCAGGAAAGATGTAGAGCTGCTGTATCTAGACAGAATGTCTCTGAGTGAACAAAAGCCTGCACAAGAAACATGACTAAAATATGTTTCTTAAAGACACAGTATTAACACAATTCTTACACACACACATACACACATGTATCTTTATACACACACAATTACATAGTTGCACAACTTACAGCCTCAAGTCACATACACATGTAGACACATACACATTTTTATGCATGCGCGCTTATTGACACAAACTCTTGCAGACACATGCAAACATTCACATACTCACTGACACACTCTTTCACTCTCTCTCACACATTCACATGACATCTGGACTTCTCTGAGCCCTTTTCAATAACCAGCTCTTCCAAATTCCTGGAGCTTATTTCTCCTGCTATTCACTGATGTCTCAAAAAGAGATATTCATTGGCTCTTGAACTATTCTGGTTAGCTATCAAAATACTCTCAGAAGGTCTCACCCAGTCAGTATTGCTGGTTAATTTTGCACAGAGGGAGACACTGATCAGTAGATTTCAGGATAAAATAATGTTCAGTTCCACAGCTTTCAGCTGAGCTCAGTGTGTGTGTAAAGTTAGAAATGTGATATTCTTTTACTGGGCATGACAGTGATACAAGCGCAGCCTAACCTGCCATTCCCTATAATTCCCCTCGGGGTGGGGGTGATGGCCTAGTGGGATTATCACTAGATTATCAACCCAGAAACTCAGCTGATGTTCTGGGGACCCGGGTTCGAATCCCACCACGGCAGGTTGTGGAATTTGAATTCAATAAAAAATATCTGGAATTAAGAATCTACTGATGGCTATGAAACCATTGTCAATTGTCGGAAAAACTTATCTGATTCACTGAAATCCTTTTAGGGAAGGAAATCTGTGTCCCGATCTGGTCAGGTCTACAGACTCCAGAGTCACAGCAATGCGGTTGACTCTCGGCTACCTCGGGCAAGCCGGTGATGCCCATATCCCACGAATGAATGTAAAAATGTAAATCTTTTTGTTATTTTTTGTTCTTCAGCAGGGTTGTGGAAGTGACATTCCCTTTCTTCTCTTGTGTTTAGACTGTGGTGTGGTACCTGTACCAGATTGTGTCAGCAGTGGCTCATATTCATAACTATGGAATTCTTCACCGGTCAGTATGTTGGTGCCACAATTGGTTGGAGAGAGGGTCTGTACACTGACAGGGGCAGCAGCAGGCTCTGTACATTGGGGGCAGGAGAGAGAGAGAGAGAAGCAGAGTCTGTACACTGGGAGGACACAGTAAGAAGTGTGACAACATCAGTTTTAAATCCAACCGATTTATTTGATAGTAAACTCGCTTTGATAGTAAATCGGTTGGATTTAAAACTGGTGTTGTCAGACTTTTTTTTTGTATTTACCCCAGTCCAACACCGGCATCTCTACATCATCACTAGGAGAAACCAGGGGAAGTGGACCAGGGAAGAGGGACATGGGGAGAGACGGACACGAGGAGGAGAGGGACACGGGAGTGAGAGGGACGGGGGGAGGGAGAGGGACGGGCGAGTGAGAGGACACGGAGTGAGAGGGACGGGGGGAGGGAAGGGATGGGCGAGTGAGAGGGACACGGGAGTGAGAGGGACGGGGGGAGGGAGAGGGACGGGCGAGTGAGAGGGATGTGGAGGGGAAAGGGACATGGGGGGGGTGAGGGACTCAGAGGGGAAGGGACTCAAGAGGAGAGTGACATGGTGGGGGAGGGAGTGATGTGGCACCAGGGACCCACGAGTAGCTGTGCAGTGCGTACAGATTGGATCTCTGTGCTGATATTCTGAGCGCTGGTACTGTGGGTGTGGGCATTCTCGACGCTGGTATTCTCGGCACAGCGAATCCTAGGGTAAATCCCACCCGGCCCAGGGGACTTATCAATTTTCACACTTTCTAGAATTGCTAACATCTTCTCCTTATGAATGACAATCCTGTCTAGTCTAATAGCCTGTATCTCAGTATTCTCATCGAAAACATTATCTTTTTCCTGTGTGAATACTGATGAAAAATATTCATTTAGCGCCTCTCCTATCTCTTTGGACTTCACATACAACTTCCCACTACTGTCCTTGACTGGCCGTAATCTTACCCTGGTCATTCTTTTATTCCTGACATACCTGCAGAAAGTTTTAGGGTTTTCCTTGATCCTACCTGCCAAAGAGTTCTCATGTCCCCTCCTGGCTCTTCTTAGCTCTCTCTTTAGGTCCTTCCTGGCGAACTTGTAACTCTCCAGTGCCCTAACTGAGCTTCACGTCTCATCTTTACATAAATCCCCTTCTTTCTCTTCAAGAGATTCAACTTCTTTACTAAACCATGGTTCCCTTGTTCAACCACTTCCTCCCTGCCTGACAGGTACACACTTATCAAGGACACACAGTAGCTGCTCCTTGAACAAGCTCCACATTTCAATTGTGTCCATCCCCTGCAATTTCCTTCCACATCCTATGCATCTTAAATCTCACCTAATCACAACATAATTTCCTTTCCCTAGCTATAACTCTTGCCCTGCGGTACCTATCCCTTTCCATTGCTAAATGTGAAGCATTGGAAAGGGTGCAGAGGAGGTTTACCAGGATGTTGCCTGGTATGGAGGGTAGATCTTTGAGGAAAGATTGAAGCTGTTTTCATTCGAGAGAAGAAGGTTAAGAGGTGACTTAATTGAGGCATATAAGATGATCAGAGGGTTAAATAGGGTGGACAGTGAGAGCCTTTTTCCTCGGATGGAGATGGCTAACACGAGGGGATATAGCTTTAAATTAAGGGATGATAATTATAGGATGGTTGTTCGAGGTGGGTTCTTTACTCAGAGGGTAGTAATGGCATGGAATGCCCTGCCTTCAGCAGTTGTGGACTCGCTAATATTAAGGGCGTTCAGATGGTCAGTGGATAAACATATGGATGATATTGGAATAGTCTAGGTTAGACGGGCTTTAGATTGGTTTCACAGGTTAGTGCAACACCAAGGTGAGAAGTTCTGTGGTGGTATCGTCTGCGCTGGTATTCTCTGTGAGCGGTGTGTGTGATGTATTGTGCGCGAGCGGTGTGTGTGATGTTTGTTGGTGCTTGGTCTGCAGGGATATAAAGACACTGAACATTTTCCTGACGAAAGCAGACCTGATTAAGCTCGGTGACTATGGACTGGCGAAGCGGCTCAACTCCCCACACTCGATGGCAGAAACTGTAAGTACTGAATGCTGCCTGTCACTACCTCAGATGGCCAGGGTATATGGTTAGTATAGTATGCACACTGCTGGATTTTCCTGACTGGCAAGTGTGTTCACAGAACTGCTGGCCGTTAATCTGCTCTCTGTTCTAGAGTTGGCCTCTGGCATCAAAGGCTGAAGTGAGCCGTGCGCTTTGTAAGTGACTGTCAGGCTTTGGGTTTTCGGGGCTTTCCACCCATGCAGCTTGAACTGGCTTCCAGCTACCTTCCATCAAAGTGGCTCCTCCTTGGTCATGTACTCCCGCTACTGCAGGCCAGACACATCTTCAGCTGAGCCAGACTGTCCCTGGGACACAGGCTGAGCCAGACTGTCCCTGGGACACAGGCTGTGGTCTCAATTCTCTCAGATTCAGATTGGTTAGGGTATTGTGTGGGTATTCTCACTGATAGGGGTGAAGTGAGGAGAAATGTTTCCTGTGGCAGTGATCCTCTTCTCTGGGTTTGGAGTTTCTATAGGGCTTGCTGTCCAACTTCTATCAATGATTTGGATGAATGGACCAATGGAACAGCTGCTAAATTCACTGATAACCCAAAAATGGGAAGGGAAGTTCTGAAGGGGATGTGAGTCTGATTTTACCATTGTGCAAATGTTTACCATGGTGAAGGTGGGTGTGAGATCAGAGAATAACCACAATCCGATTCACACCCAGAACGAGCCAGTGGCGATTTAAATAGAACATAGAACAATACAGCACAAACAGGCCCTTCGGCCCACGAGTTGCGCCGATCACATCTACCAATCCACAGACCTATCTATAACCCCCTATCCTATTCTTTTCCATATACTCATCCAGAAGTCTCTTAAAAGACCCCAGTGAGTTTGCCTCAACAACCTCCGACGGCAGTCGGTTCCATTCACTCACCACCCTCTGAGTGAAAAACCTACCCCTGACATCTCCTTTGTATTTGCTACATTTGTATTTTCTTGAATTGAATTAATAAACAGCCTGCCCAACTGTATGAGCATTTCCTCCTTTACCACCATGTTCACCAATCCGAAATCACACCGAAATGGACCTGCTAAATAAAAGTCTAAACCAGGCGATCCAGCTGCTGAAGAGGCAAGTTCAGAGCTCCCAATGGCTCCTTGACTCAGATCGGGGATGGTGGCGGGGGAGAAGTAGGTCATTCTCTGGGAGGGGGAGGGTGTTGGGGAGGGGGGTGTAGCAGTGAGGCCAGATCATTCTTTGGGGGTGGGGGTGTGGAGGCCCGATCACTTGCTGATGGAGGGGACAGATGGATCTCTGGGGGAAGGAGGCAGGGGGTCTGCTGCCACTCTGCGGGTGAGGGGAAGGGGCAGGGGGTCACGATCAGTCTGGGTAGCAGGTTGTGGGGGGATGGATTAGGGGGACAGTGATATGTGCCATGGCCATTGCTCCCGTTTTTTTGCTCCCGAGCCGCTTTCTCTGTTTTCCGTCGGAGCGATGTGACAAAGGTGCGCTTTTTCTCATTGTTCTAACTGCGTGTGCGCTGTTAAGAGCTTCAGTCATTTTGGGTGCGCTAAGTCCCACCCACAGCGCGATTCAGACTCACTATTTTTTTTTCAGGCTGAGTGTGAATGGGAGAGCCTGAAAACAGATTTCCAAGCGGGATCTGCATTCTGCCCTCAGTGTTCTCACACAGGGTCCCTTTGCCTGATATGATGGGACAGCAGGGGGTATTTGCCTTGTGTATCTTTGGGAGGCAGTAGAGAAGCAGGGGTCACAGTTTAAAATCAAGGGGGTTATCTCCCATTAAGATGGAGATGGCAAGGAGTCTTTTGGCTATGAGTGCTGTGAGTTTTTGGAACTGTCTTCCCCGCAGGGCAGTGGAGACAGGATCACTGAATGTCTTTAAGATCGAGGTAGTGTTATTCCTCATCAGCAAGTGGTCGATTGATGTGAATGTGGCACTGGACTGCAGTCAGATTGGCTGTGATCTTTCTGATTGGTGGTTGGAGGAGGTTGTTGTAGTCACCTTCTCACGCTGTCTAGTCCTGTTCTCTGGTCGAGTTAATGTGTCTGTTCTCTCTGCAGTGTGTCGGCACTCCGTATTACATGTCACCTGAACTGTGCCAAGGGGAGAGGTATAACTTTAAATCGGATATCTGGGCAGTAGGATGTGTACTGTTCGAACTGCTCACCCTCACACGCACCTTTGATGCAACGGTATGAAGCTTACTCGGCTTCTCCCATTCCGCTAAAACCTAGTTCCCAATCCTGTCCCATCCCTATACCATTCTCCCTTCACCCCTCTCATCACTCCCTCTACCCTCACCTGCCTCCTCTCCTTGCACCCACCCAATTGCTCCCACTCTCCACTGCGCATTCCCCTGCTTCCTTCTCTACCGTCCCCCTTTCCTGTCCCCAACTCCCCTCTTCGCTCTCCCCCGGCTCCCTTGTCCCACACCCCCGTCGCCTTGCACTCCCCTCTCCCCACTTTGTGCGCTACCCCCATCCCCCCTTTGCACTTTTACCCCCACTTTGTGCTTCCCCCCCACCTTACACTCTCCCCCCCAACTTCGCGCACCCCCCCACTCTTTGTGCAACTCCCCCTCTTTGTGCCACCCCCCACTTTGCACAACCCCGTCTTGCCACCCCTCCCCCCCTTGCACACCCTCCCTCTTTGTGCACCACAGCCTTTGCGCAACCCCCCCCCCGCCTAGTGCAACACCCCCCCCATTTGCGCAACCCTCCACTTTGCACACATCCCCCCACTCTTTGCGCACCCGGCCTTCCCCTCTTTGTGCACCCCCCCCCTCCCCTCCCCTCCCCTCCCCTCCCCTCCCCTCCCCGGATCGATTTGATGGTTTTATTTGTATCTGTTTCAGAACCCACTCAATCTGTGTGTTAAGATAGTGAAGGGTACCCGTACGATGGAGGTTGATGCCACACTGTATAGTGAGGACATGCGTTCCATAGTACTGGAATGCTTGGACAAGGTGAGCCTCATATCTCATCTGCTCAACTCTGCTTCTACTCTGGCCGTGCTGGCACCACCCCCCCCCCCCCCCGCCCACACCACCTGCAACCCCCTTCCCTGCGTCGTCCCCCCCCACTCCCTGCACCCCCCCCCACTCCCTGCGCCCCCGCCCCCCACTCCCTGCGCCCACTCCTTGCGCCCCCCCCATCTCCCTGCGCCCCCCCCCCTCCCTGCGCCCCCCCTCACTCTCTCTCTGTCTCATTTTCAGGATCCCATGAAGAGACCGACAGCTGAGAAAATCCTGAACCGGCCAATCATCAGCCAGCGACGCACGTGAGTCTCTGTGTTGCATAACAGGGGCAGAGGGCGAATGGGTTGGAGTGCGAGGGGGCAGAGTGCAGGAGGGTGAGGGGGCAGAGTGTGAGCGGACAGAGTGCAGGGGGGCAGGGTGTGAGGGGGCGGAGCGCGAGGGGTTGGAGTGCAGGGGTCAGAGTGCAGGAGTGCGACGGGATGGAGTGTGAGTATACGGAGTGCAGCAGGGCGGAGTGTGAGTATACGGAGTGCAGCAGGGCAGAGTGTGAAGGAGCGAGGGGGCAGAGGGTGAGGAGGCAGAGTGCAGCAGGGTGAGGGGGCGAAGGGCGAGGGGTCGGAGTGCGAGGGGACAAGGGGATGGAGCGCAAGGGGGCGGCAATGCAGGGACAAGCGGAAATAGAATGCAGGGGAGGGAAAGTGATGGAGAGATGAAGCAAGGGAAGATAGACAAGTGACATGACTAAATGTACCCATCTCCACTTCTTACCCCTCACCTTCCCTCTTCCTCCACTCCCCCCTTCCCCCAGTCACTATGTGTACATACTCTGCTCTCCGGCTGCAGAAGTTCACCTTCTCTTCTCTTGTTTTCAGATTAATGGAGGAGAGAGTCACTCAGCTCAATGGGTCAGCGCGGAAAACAAGGTGAGTTCTCACTACACGATATCAAAAGTTATTTTGCAGCCACTCTGACTGGGATACACAGTTCCCCCCCAACTCCGCTCCGCTCCTGAGGTGCTGATTCTCACTGGGGTACAGGGTCCCCCTCCTCTCCTGAAGGTGCTGATTCTCACTGGGGTACAGGGTCCCCCTCCTCTCCTGAAGATGCTGACTCTCAAAGAACAAAGAACAAAACAGCACGGGAAACAGGCCCTTCTGCCCAATGAGCCCATGCTGCCACCCCAATGTTCCCACCTCTACCCGTGATCCCTGTCTACGTTTATAGATCGATGGATTAAAAACCAAATTTGAGACAATTTAGGGAGAATTTGTTTTGCCAGTTAGCCTAAGAGCACATCTTTGGGATGTGGGAGGAAACCGGAGCGGCCAGAGAAAACCCACGTAAGCACGGGGAGAATGCGCAAACTCCCACAGACACAGGCCCAAATCCATGTATCTGCACAGCACAGCGATAGTCACTGAGCTGTCGTGTTGCCCATCAAATGGTCCAGGTCAAGCATACACTAACGACGTGAAGCACTAGGATACTCTCGAAAAAAATCCAAGAGCAGCCCTCTCACGACCCATCGCGTGTATGCCCCTCGTTAGACAACAAGGTGGACCAAAACACCTGTAGGATAAAAACAAGTACATCAATATCATCATCTATTTACACACTTCCCAGGGACTCCCAAGGCTCATGATCCCTATTTTAAATCAGTTTTCTATACCCCTCCATTCCCATTCTGTTCATGTGCCCATCTAAGTATTTCTTAAATAACTCCAGAGTACCTGCCTTCACCACTTTACTTGGCAGCGCATTCCATACCCCCACCACCCTCTGTGTGAAAAAACTCCCTCTAACATCCAAATTATACCTTACCCCCCTCACCCTAAGCCCGTGACCCCTCGTGCTATTTGAGTCCATCCTAGGAAAAAGCTTAACCCTGTTTACTCTATCTATCCCCTTCATAATCTTGTACACCTCTATTAGATCTCCTCTAAGTCTATGTCTTTCTAAGGAAAACAGTCCCAATTTGCCTAATCTCTCTTCGTAACTCAGACCTTCCGTACCAGGCAGCATCCTGGTAAACCTCCTCTGCACTCTCTCCAGAGTCTCCACGTCCTTCTGGTAGTAAGGTGATCAGAACTGGACGCAGTATTCCAAATGAGGTCTAACCAACGTTTTATACGACTGCAACATTAAAGGCCAGCTCTTGTACTCTATACTCCTTCCTATAAAGGCTAACATACTATATGCTTTCTTCACAACCTTCTCCACCTGCTCTGCCACCTTCAGAGACTTGTTCACCTGTACCCCCAGGTCCCTCTGCGTTTCTATACTCTTAATAGGTCTACCCTTTATCGTATACCTCCCCCCTACATTCTTTCTCCCGAAAGGCATCACCTCACATTTATCAGGATTGAATTCCATCTGCCATCTGTCTGCCCAAGCTACCAGCCTATGTCCTGCTGTATTGCCTGACAATGCTCCTCACTATCTGCAAGTCCAGCCATCTTTGTATCGTCTGCAAACTTGCTGATCACTCCACTTACTCCCTCTTCCAATCATTTGTATATATTACAAATAGAAGAGGTCCCAGTACCGAGCCCTGAGGCACACCACTAGTGACCAACCTCCAGCTAGAGCAACACCCTTCCACTATTACTCTCTGTCTCCTATTACCAAGCCAGTTACTTATCCATCTAGCTACCTGTCCTTGTATCCCATGAGCCTTGACTTTCTCCACTAACCTCCCATGAGGGACTTTGTCAAATGCCTTACTGAAATCCATATAGACGACATTAGCGGCTCGCCTTTCGTCCACCGTTTTCGTCACCTCCTCAAAAAATCCTACCAGATTCGTAAGGCATGACCTCCCCTTAACAAATCCATGCTGCGTATCCCTAATCAGATCGCAACGCTCTAAGTGCCTATACATCCTATCTCTAAGAATCTCCTCCAACAGCTTCCCTACCACTGACGTCAAACTCACCAGCCTATAATTTCCAGGGTTATCCCTACTACCCTTTTTAAACAACAATACAACATTAGCTATTCTCCAGTCCTCTGGGACCTCAGCTGTGTCCAAAGAAGAGACAAAGATTTGCGTCAGAGGCCCAGCTATTTCACCTCGCACATCCTTAAGCAGCCTGGGATAAATGCCATCAGGCCCCAGAGATTTATCAGTTTTAATGCTACCTAGAAGCTCTAACACTTCCTCCTTCGGTATGGATATTTCTCTCAACTGGTCCACAGCTCCCTCAGAGACAGGAGCTGTCAACAAGCCCCTCTCCTTCGTGAATACAGACGCAAAGTATTCATTCAGGATCTCCGCCATTCCCTCAGGCTCTAAGCAGAGTTCCCCTCCTCTGTCCCTAAGAGGTCCGATTTTTCCTCTAACCACCCTTTTATTCCTAACATAGGAGTAAAAAGCCTTTGGATTTTCATTAATTCCTATCCACCAAAATCATTTCATGCCCCCTTTTTGCCCTCCTAACTCCCCGTTTGAGCTCCCTCCTACTCTCTCTATATTCCTCCAATGCTGTCTCCGTTCCCAGCTTCTTCGACCTATCATACGCCTCTCTTTTCTTCCTAACCAAGTCCTCAATATCCCTAGTAATCCACGGCTCTCTAATCCTACCTTTCCCATCTTTCCTCTTGGCCGGCACATATCTATCTTGCAACATTTTCAGTACTCCCTTGAAAGAGTCCCATATGCCTAGCGTGGACTTACCCTCGAACAACCGTTCCCAATCAGTTTCCATAAGTTCCTGCCTAATCCGACCATAGTTAGCCTTCCCCCAGTTCAGCACCCTCCCCCTTGGGCAACAAGCATCCTTTTCCATCTGTACTCTGGAATTATTTAAGAAATACTTAGATGGGCGCATGAACAGAATGGGAATGGAGGAGTATAGAAAACTGATTTAAACTAGGGATCATGAGCCTTTGGAGTCCCTGGGAATTGTGTAAATAGATGATATTGATGTACTTGTTTTTATCCTACAGGTAGTTTGGTCCATCTTGTTGTCTAACGAGGGGTATACATGTGATGGTTCGTGAGAGGGCTGCCCTTGGATCTTTTTCAAGAGTATCCTAGTGCTTCACGTCGTTAGTGTACGCTTGACCTGGACCATCTGATGGGCAACACGACAGCTCAGCGACTATTGCTGTGCTGTGCAGATACATGGATTTGGGCCTGTGTCTGTGGGAGTTTGCACATTCTCCCTGTGCTTGTGTGGGTTTTCTCCGGGAGCTCCGGTTTCCTCCCACGTCCCAAAGATGTGCTCTTAGGCTAATTGGCAAAACAAATTCTCCCTAAATTGTCTCAAATTTGGTTTTTAATCCATAGATCTATAAACATAGACAGGGATCACTGGTAGAGGTGGGAACATCGGGGTGGCGGTGCAGGCTCGTTGGGCTGAAGGGCCTGTTTCCCGTGCTGTTTTGTTCTTTGTACCCTAAAGTGGACAGAATTGTGGTCACTGTTCGCCACATGTTCCCCTACGACAACATCAACCACCTGCCCTGGCTCATTACTCAGAACTAAATCCAGTATAGCCCCCTCGCTAGTTGGGCTGGCCACATACTGCTCCAACGATCCTTCCAGTACACATTTTACAAATTTCTCCCTATCCAAACCCCCAGCTGTAGGTACTTTCCAATGCACCATAGGGAGATTAAAATCTCCCACTATAACGACTCTGTTCTTTCTGCACCTGTCCAAAATGTCTTTACATAAGCCTTCTTCAACTACCCACGGGCTATTGGGTGGCCTATAATACACCCCTAGCATAGTAATCGCTCCTTTTCTATTCCTCAACTCCACCCACAGCGACTCCACTCCTAACTCCTCTGTATTGTCCTCCTACTCCACTGCCGTGATGCTCTCCCTAACTAACAACGCCACTCTCCCACCTCTTCTGGACCCTCCTCTGTCATGCCTGAAACACTTATACCCAGGAATATTCAATTGCCACTGCTCTCCTTCTTTCAACCTTGTCTCCGTCACCGCAAACACATAGAACATAGAACATTACAGCACAGAACAGGCCCTTCGGCCTTTGATGTTGCGCCGACCAATATAAAAAGCAATGCCCCTCCAAACTAAACCATTCCCTTCTCTTCCATATACTTATCAACTAACCTCTTAAACGCCACCAACTTGGCGCATCTACAACTGCTGCAGGCAGGGCATTCCACTCCCGAACCACCCTTTGGGTAAAGAACCTACCTCTGATATCCGTCCTATAACTATCACCCCTTAATTTAAAGCTGTGTCCCCTCGTGCTAGCTTTCTCCATCCTAGGAAAAAGGCTATCACTGTCCACCCTATCTAAACCTCTAATCATCTTATATGTTTCAATAAGGTCTCCTCTTAGCCGCCTCCTTTCTAACGAAAACAACCTCAAATCCCTCAGCCTCTCCTCATAAGACCTGCCCTCCATACCAGGCAACATCCTGGTAAACCTCCTCTGTACCCTCTCCAATGCCTCCACATCTTTCTTATAATGCGGGGACCAGAACTGCACACAATACTCCAGTGCGGCCGCACTAGAGTTTTGTACAGTTGCAACATGACGTTGCGGCTCCGAAATTCAATCCCTCTACCAATAAAAGCCAAGACTCCATATGCCTTCCTACAACCTTCTCGACCTGACTGCCTACTTTCAGGGATCTATGCACATACACACCAAGATCCCTCTGTTCATCTAGACTACTAAGAATCCTACCATTAGCCCTATACTCTACACATTTATTATTCTGCCATAGTGCATTACCTCACACTTTTCCACATTAAACTCCATTTGCCACCTCTCGGCCCAGCTCTGCAACTTGTCCAAGTCCCTCTGCAAACTATAACAACCCCTCTTCACTATCTACCACTCCACCGACTTTAGTGTCATCTGCAAATTTACTAATCCATCCTTCAATACCCTCATCCAGATCATTTATAAAAATTACAAACAGCAGGGGCCCCAAAACAGACCCCTGAGGTACACCACTTGTCACCGAACTCCAAGATGAATATCTCCCATCAACCACCACCCTCATGCTTCTATCTGCTAGCCAATTCCTAACCCAATTAGCTAAATCACCCTCTATCCCATACATCTGCATTTTCTGCAGAAGTCTTCCATGGGCCACCTTATCAAACGCCTTACTAAAGTCCATATATACCACATCAACCGCCTTACCCCCATCCACCTCCTTACCACTTTTTCAAAAAACTCAATGAGGTTAGTAAGGCACGACCTACCCTTCACAAAACCATGCTGACTATCCCCAATCAATTCATTTCTCTCTAAATAACTATAAATCCTATCCCTAATATTCTCTCCAATACTTTGCCCACAACAGAAGTAAGACTCACTGGCCTATAATTCCCTGGAAGGTCTCTCTTCCCCTTCTTGAACAATGGGACCACATTCGCTATCCTCCAGTCCTCCGGAACCACACCCGTAACCAACGACAACCTGAAGATCAGAGCCAGAGGCTCTGCAATCTCCTCTCTTGCCTCCCAGAGAATCCTAGGGTAAATCCCGTCCGGCCCAGGGGACTTATCCAACTTCAAACCCTCAAGAATATCTAGCACATCCTCCCTATCTACTTCGATACCTTCCAGTTTGCTACCCTGTACCTCAGTGTTCTCCATAACTACATTTACATCACCCTGCGTGAATACCGAAGAGAAATATTTATTCAGTACCTCTCCAATCTCCTCAGGCTCCACGCACAACTTCCCACTGCTGTCTATGACTGGCCCTAATCTTGCCCTAACCAATCTTCTATTCTTAACATATCTAAAGAAAGTTTAGGATTCTCCCTAATCCTATCAGCCAAAGTCTTCTCATGTCCTCTCTTGCTCTCCTCAATTCACCCTTTAGCTCCCTCCTGGCTAATCTATAGCTATCCATTGCACTAACCGAGCCTTCAATCCTCATCCTGACATAAGCCTCCTTTTTCCTTTTAACCAGCAAATCAACTTTTTTCGTACACCAAGGTTCTCTTACTCGACCATTTCCTCCTTGCCTGACAGGGACATACTTATCAAGGACTCGCAGCAGCTGCTCCTTGAATAAGCTCCACATTCCAGATGTTCCCAGTCCCTGTAGTTTCCTAGTCCAATCTATGCACCCTAATTCTCTCCTGATGGCCTCATAATTACCCTTCCCCCAGCTATAACTACTGCCCCCAGCTTCATACCTATCCCTATCCATCACTAAGGTGAACGTAACCGAATTGTGGTCACTATCACCAAAATGTTCACTAACTTCCAAGCCTAACACCTGGTCTGGCTCATTGCCCAGCACCAAATCCAATGTAGCCTCACCTCTAGTTGGCCTATCTACATACTGAGTCAAAAAACCCTCCTGCACACTTTGTACGAAAACTGACCTTCCTACGAGCTAGAGCTATAGCTATTCCAATCAATATAGTGTTAAAGTCCCCCATTACAATTACCCTATTACTTTCACTCCTGACCAGAATTGACTTTGCAATCCTTTCCTCTACCTCTCTAGAACTTTTAGGAGGTCTATAAAAGACTCCCAACAGGGTGACCTCTCCTTTCCTGTTTCTAATCTCAGCCCATACTACCTCAACAGACAAGTCCTCATCAAACTTCTTTTCTGTCACTGTGATACAGTCTTTGACTAATAATGCCACTCCTCCCCCCCTTCTACCTCCTTCTCTACTCCGACTAAAGCATTTGAACCCCGGAACCTGCAACATCCATTCTTGTCCCTGCTCTACCCAAGTCTCTGAAATGGCCACAACATCGAAGTTCCAGGTACTGGTCCAAGCTGCAAGTTCCTCCCCCTTATTGCGAATACTCCTTGCATTAAAGTATACGCATTTCAAACCATGCCCTACCCCACCCGTATGCTGCTGTGTTTTACGGCTTTCCTCCAGGACCCCCTTACTCTCATCCCTCTTAGCACCCCAACTATTCAGGATCCCACCCCCCCCGAATCAGTTTAAAGCCCCCTGCATAGCCTTAGCAAATTTTCCCCCCAAGATATTAGTTCCCCTCTGGTTCAGGTGTAGACCATCTCTCTTGTAGAGGTCCCACCTATCCCAGAATGAGTCCCAATTGTTCAAGTTCCAATGCGAACATTAAGGAATCTAAGTTCCTTGCAAACATTAAGGCCCTAGGTTCATCCATTTTTCCCGTTACGCTGAGGTACAGGGTCCCCCTCCTCTCCTGAAGGTGCTGATTCTCACTGGGGTACAGGGTCCCCCTCCTCTCCTGAAGATGCTGATTCTCACTGGGGTACAGGGTCCCCTCCTCTCCTGAAGGTGCTGATTCTCACTGGGGTACAGGGTCCCCCTCCTCTCCTGAAGATGCTGATTCTCACTGTGGTACAGGGTCCCCCTCCTCTCCTGAAGGTGCTGATTCTCACTGGGGTACAGGGTCTCCCTCCTCTCCTGAAGGTGCTGATTCTCACTGGGGTACAGGGTCCCCCTCCTCTCCTGAAGGTGCTGATTCTCACTGGGGTACAGGGTCCCCCTCCTCTCCTGAAGGTGCTGATTCTCACTGGGGTACAGGGTCCTCCTCCTCTCCTGAAGGTGCTGATTCTCACTGGGATACA
>JAGIQG010000015.1:1242887-1256799 GCA_024679065.1 Sphyrna mokarran
CTCTACGTCCTTCCGGTAGTAAGGCGACCAGAACTAGACGCAGGATTCTAAATGAGGTCTAACCAACGTTTTATACAACTGCAACATTAAAGGCCAGCTCTTGTACTCTATACCCCTTCCTCTAAAGGCTAACATACTATGTGCTTTCTTCACAACCTTCTCCACTTGCTCTGCCACCTTCAGAGACTTGTTCACCTGCACCCCCCAGGTCCCTCTGCGTTTCTATACTCTTAATAGGTCTACTCTTTATCATATACCTCCTGCCTACATTCTTTCTCCCGAAATGCATCACCTCACATTTATCAGGATTAAATTCCATCTGCCATCTGTCTGCCCAAGCTACCAGCCTATCTATGTCCTGCTGCATCGCCTTACAATGCTCCTCACTATCTGCAAGTCCAGCCATCTTTGTATCGTCTGCAAACTTGCTGATCACTCCACTTACTCCCTCTTCCAAGTCATTTATATATATTACAAATAGAAGAGGTCCCGTACCGAGCCCTGCGGCACACCACTAGTGACCGACCTCCAGCTAGAAAAACACCCTTCCACTATTACTCTCTGTCTCCTATTACTAAGCCAGTTACTTATCCATCTAGCTACCTGTCCTTGTTTCCCATGAGCCTTGACCTTCTCGACTAACCTCCCATGAGGGACTTTGTCAAACGCCTTACTTACAGACATCAACAGCTCCCCCTTCGTCAACTGTTTTCGTCACCTCCTCAAAAAATTCTACCAGATTCGTAAGGCACGATCTCCCCTTAACAAAGCTATGCTGCGTATCCCTAATCAGATCGCAACGCTCTAAGTGCCTATACATCCTATCTTTAAGAATCCCCTCCAACAGCTTCCCTACCACTGACGTCAAACTCACCGGCCTATAATTTCTGGGGTTATCCCTACTACCCTTTTCAAACAATGGTACAACATTAGCTATTCTCCAGTCCTCTGTGACTACAATTCGGTTACATTCACCTTAGTGATGGATAGGGATAGGCATGAAGCTGGGGGCAGTAGTTATAGCTGGGGGAAGGGTAATTATGAGGCCATCAGGAGAGAATCAGGATGCATAGATTGGACTAGGAAACTACATGGAATGGGAACATCTGGAATGTGGAGCTTATTCAAGGAGCAGCTGCTGCGAGTCCTTGATAAGTATGTCCCTGTCAGGCAAGGAGGAAATGGTCGAGTAAGAGAACCTTGGTGTACGAAAAAAGTTCATTTGCTGGTTAAAAGGAAAAAGGAGGCTTATGTCAGGATGAGGCTTGAAGGCTCGGTTAGTGCAATGGATAGTTTATAGATTAGCCAGAGGGAGCTAAAGAGTGAATTGAGGAGAGGGAACCAGAGGACACGAGAAGACTTTTGGCTGATGGGAGCAAGAGAATCCTAAGCTTTCGTTCAGTATGTTAGAATAGAAGATTGGTTAGGACAAGATTAGGGCCAAGTATAGACAGCCGTGGGAAGTTGTGCGTGGAGGCCTGAGGGGGGAGATTGGTGAGGTGACTGAATAAATATTTCTCTTCGGTATTCACGCAGGGTGAGTAATGTATTTATGGAGAACACTGAGGTACAGGTTAGCAAACTGTAAGGTATTGGAAGTAGAGGGAGGATGTGCTAGATATTCTTGAGGGTTTGAAGTTGGATAAGTCCCCTGGGCCCGGACGGGATTTACCCTAGGATTCTCTGGGAGGCAAGAGAGGAGATTGCAGAGCCTCTGGCTCTGATCTTCAGGTCCTCGTTGGTTACGGGTGTGGTTCCGGAGGACTGGAGGATAGCGAATGTGGTCCCATTGTTTAAGAAGGGAAAGAGAGACCTTCCAGGGAATTATAGGCCAGTGAGTCTTACTTCTGTTGTGGGCAAGGTATTGGAGAGAATTATTAGGGATAGGATTTATAGTTATTTAGAGAGAAATGAATTGATTGGGGATAGTCAGCATGGTTTCGTGAAGGGTAGTCATGCCTTACTAACCTCATTGAGTTTTTTGAAAAAGTGACCAAAGAGGTGGATGGGGGTAAGGCGGTTGATGTGGTTTATATGGACTTTAGTAAGGCGTTTGATAAGGTTGCCCATGGAAGGCTTCTGCAGAAAATGCAGATGTATGGGATAGAGGGTGATTTAGCTAATTGGGTTAGGAATTGGCTAGCAGATAGAAGACAGAGGGTGGTGGTTGATGGGAGATATTCATCTTGGAGTTTGGTGACAAGTGGTGTACCTCAGGGGTCTTTTTTGGGGCCCCTGCTGTTTGTAATTTTTATAAATGATCTGGATGAGGGTATTGAAGGATGGATTAGTAAATTTGCGGATGACACTAAAGTCAGTGGAGTGGTAGATAGTGAAGAGGGGTGTTATAGTTTGCAGAGGGACTTGGACAAGTTGCAGAGCTGGGCCGAGAGGTGGCAAATGGAGTTTAATGTGGAAAAGTGTGAGGTAATGCACTATGGCAGAAATAATAAATGTGTAGAGCTAAAGGCTAATGGTAGGATTCTTAGTAGTCTTGATGAACAGAGGGCCCTTGGTGTATTTGTGCATAGATCCCTGAAAGTAGGCAGTCAAGTCGAGAAGGTTGTTAAGGCAGGCATACGGAGTCTTAGCTTTTATTGGTAAGGGGGATTGAATTTCGGAGCCGCAACGTCATGTTGCAACCTGTACAAAACTCTAGTGCGGCCCGGCACTTGGAGTATTGTGTGCAGTTCTGGTCCCCACATTATAAGAAAGATGTGGAAGCATTGGAGAGGTTACAGAGGAGGTTTACCAGGATGTTGCCTGGTATGGAGGGCAATCTTATGAGGAGAGGCTGAGGGATTTGAGGTTGTTTTTTGTTAGAAAGAAGGCGGCTAAGAGGAGACCTTATTGAAACATATAAGATGATTAGAGGTTTAGATAGGGTGGACAGTGATAGCCTTTTTCCTAGGATGGAGAAAGCTAGCATGAGGGGACATAGCTTTAAATTAAGGGATGGTTGTTATAGGACGGATGTCAGAGGTAGGTTCTTTACCCAGAGGGTGGTAAGGGTATGGAATGCCCTGCCTGCTGCAGTTGTAGATGCGCCAAGTTTGGTGGCGTTTAAGAGGTTAGTAGATAAGTTTATGGACGAAAAGGGAATGGTTTAGGTTAGAGGGTCATTGCTTTTTCCTAATTGGTCGGTGCAACATCGAAGGCCGAAGGGTCTGTTCTGCGCTGTAATGTTCTATGTTCTAAGTATTCATTCAGGATCTCCGCCATTCCCTCGGGCTCTAAGCAGAGTTCCCCTCCTCTGTCCCTAAGAGGTCCAATTTTTCCTCTAACCACCCTTTTATTCCTAACATAGGAGTAAAAAGCCTTTGGATTTTCCTTAATCCTATCCACCAAAATCATTTCATGCCCCCTTTTGCCCTCCTAACTCCCCGTTTGAGCTCCCTCCTACTCTCTCTATATTCCTCCAATGCTGTCTCCGTTCCCAGCTTCTTCGACCTATCATACGCCTCTCTTTTCTCCCTAACCAAGTCCTCAATATCCCTAGTAATCCACGGTTCTCTAATCCTACCTTTCCCATCTTTCCTCTTGGCCGGCACATATTTATCTTGCAACATTTTCAGTATTCCCTTGAAAGAATCCCACATGCCTAGCGTGGACTTACCCTCAAACAACCGTTCCCAATCAGTTTCCATAAGTTCCTGCCTAATCCGACCGTAGTTAGCCTTCCCCCAATTCAGCACCCTCCCCCTAGGGCAATAAGCATCTTTTTCCATCTGTACCCTAAAGTGGACAGAATTGTGGTCACTGTTAGCCACATGTTCCCCTACTACAACATCAACCACCTGCCCTGGCTCATTACTCAGAACTAAATCCAATACAGCCCCCTCTCTAGTCGGGCTAGCCACATACTACTCCAACGATCCTTCCAGTACACATTTTACAAATTCCTGCCCATCCAAACTTTTTCTTAATTGGTCAGCGCAACATCGAGGGCCGAAGGGCCTATTCTGCGCTGTAATGTTCTATGTTCAAACCCGCAGCTCTAGGTACTTTCCAATCCACCGTAGGGAGATTAAAATCTCCCACTATAATGACTCTGTTCTTTCTGCACCTATCCAAAATGTCTTTACATGTGCCTTCTTCAATTACCCACAGGCTGTTGGGTGGCCTATAATACACCCCTAGCCTAGTAATCACCCCATCAGTGGAAGCAGTTCAGAGAATGTTTACCAGATTAATATGCGGAATGGGCAGGTTGTTTTATGGGGAAAGTTGGAGAGGCTGGGTTTGTATCTACTGGAGTTTAAAAGAGTAAGAGGTGATTTGATTGAAACATTTCAGTTTGAGAATGGATATGGAGAGAATATTTCCTCTTGTGGATGAATCTAGAATTGGGGGTCGCTGTTTAAAAATGAGAAGTATAAAGGAGGATTTTGTTATCACTGTGGTAAGGTTTCAGATCGCTCTTCTCAAAAAGATGATGGTAGCAGTCTTTGAATATTTTTAAGGCAGAGATGGATAGATTCTGGGTGAATGAGGGAGTGAATAAGGGGATGAGAGGTTATCTGGGGATGGACAGGATGCAGATTCATGTCAGATCAACAATGATCTTATTAAATGACACAGCAAGCTCGAGGCCCCAAGAAGGCCTATTCTTGCTCCTTGGTTGTTTGTTCCACACTATCTCTTCCAATCAGTGCCAGCTTTGCTCGTATCTCTATGTCTATTGAGAGGAATGTTTGTTTTTGCCCCTGCACCGTTCCTGCTTCACCTGCTGTTCTGCACAAGTTCCAGGATATAAACAGCTTTAACTGGTAAAGTTACACTGGCTGCAAAACAATAACAGGTACGAGTCTAAGTAGGTTGCAAAATATTTTATTGTGATTACACCTTTATTCTAAATGATATTAAGCATATAAAATTAGTGTTCAAATGATATGGTGTTTAGACTGAGTAAAGTGGGGCTACTGAGATTTGGAGCAGCAGAGAGGGGCCAAATTGATGTCAAATTTATTTGACAAGAGGAGGAGCTTCATTCACCGCTTCCAATCTCAATGCGAACAACTGCCAACAGGCCGGAAACATCAACCTGTGGGAAAGACCGTCACTGGGCTGAGAATGAGGAAAGGGCAGAAAGGTGTAATGGCTGATTAGTCAGCCAAACTGACTCAGCAGCTTATTCTGAGGAACATAGGGAAGGATTTGTGGCAATAATGTGACAAAGGCAGAAGCGAGCTTTCTAAAACATATCCAGATCACAGATATACTTCACAACCATTTCCCCATCACCTTTCCCCTCAAACCAAACCACCTGCCCACCACAATCCCCCCACACACCAACCCCACCACAACACCCCCATCGCAACACCTCTCACACCAACACCTGTCACTCCAACAACCCCTCTGCCCCCGTCGCAATACCCCAGGAGGCCGTCATGCATAGACCTCCTAAAAGTTCAAACAGCACCCAACACCAGACTCCCAACCTCCATAACGCCCAGACTCCCAACCTCCATCATCCTCACACACTGCTCACCCTCATCACAATCCATTCTCTCTCATAATCATCCAGAATCTGTTCCATTATCACATCCCCAATACGCCATCAGACCAAATGTTATCATTCTCAGTGATGTCTACACTGTCTTCTCAACTCTCTAAATGAATCAACCTTTACGACCTACACTTAGACCCTAATCAGTGACATTCACACATCATTTATCATCGCTGGGTGTCACAGAATAGAAACTTCATTGAAGTGCAGAATCCCAATGAATCAAACCTTCTCCCAATGTACAGAACCCTAATGACCTTTGTCTTCCTGGTGCAGATTATTTAAAATTCATTATTGGCTGTATCTAAGACGTCATAAATGTCCTTTTGAGCCAACAGCTCAATGCTTGTTCCAGGAATGTGTATGAAAAAGTGATGATGTAGCAAAGCTGCAGCTAATGTGTGAGGAGAAACTCCATCAGGTTCCTCATTTTAACTCTGATCTGCTTTCACAACTTCAAAAAACTCCCACCCAAAATAACATTAAATCCCACAAATCTCAATTTCATTTTAGCCATGTTCCAGATTCCAGAGCCTCTATAGTCTGGAATAAGAGAAATGTTGTGCTGGAATACTGCTCCAGGTGCCACAGGCTCCTCTGGACAGAGATGTAGAGCCAGATTTAGATTCAATTCATTGCAAGCACAGAGAGATTTTGAGGTGAGACTGTGTCACTCACCAACTTACCCTTGATGTTCCGGGCATTGCGACACTAACTGCAGACATCAGAAACACGGCTTAAGGTAGGATGTCACTCAACACAAACATCAACATCACTCTCCTTCCCAATGCCCAGCTCCACTGCCATAAATCCTCAGAATATTGATTTTATTTTAGATTCTTGTTACTTTGTTCTTTCCTTTTACAACTCAGCTTTCAGTAACTGATTTCTGCCGACAGGTTAGTCACACTTTCCCCCTCTCTGTTCACATTCTGCAGGGCTGAGCCACAGTCTAGAGTTCACTGGACAATAATGTGGGGTGTTATCCCCGCTCACTTCTACATCCAGAGACTGCGGATCAAAGTATCTGTGCAAAGTGCTCCTCAACACTGTAAACTCATAAGTACTGTTTGGTTATAAAGCACTAGCTTGTGCCATGGACTGGTGCAAATTCTACTGCTTCAATGCACAAAGTATTACCTTACCCACTCCCAACATCCAAAATCAAATGGCTATGGATCATCTCCAGGAGATATATATACACTTAAAGCAAACTCATTATGTAAATAACTAGGAGCAAACAGGTTAATGTGCTCCAGATGTGCTCCTAGTTGGTCTCAACACCAACCTATATAATCACACAGTCCAACTGCTGCACTCAGTGATTCCAAGCATCATTGTTCTGAAGTAACACTGTTTCTATACTGTGACCTTTGCTTCCTGTAGCTTCTGTGTTGTTGCTGCTGGAACACAGCACCATGTCTCTGGCACTGAAGGTGCTTAAGGCCCTTTCCCAGTTGGCCAGTTCAGCAGGAGCCAAAGGAAAAGTTTGAAAGCTGTGTGTGTGCTCGATTACACAACCACACTCTACTCAACCTGCCAGAAAGAGCCAGAGGTAGAGGTGGCTGTGGGACTGGTGTCCAGACTGCATTCTGCTCCTGGCTTCAATGTCTGAACTCAGCGGCTGCAGACAAATTGCTGAATTAACTCTGGGATCCGCACTCAGAACGGTCTCTCCGAATTCAATCCACGGCCCCTCAGTTCTTCAATGGCGGCCCACAGCCTTCGATTCTCCTCAAGCTGGAGGTGCAACTGTGGATCAAACAGGACAGAGTCTCAGCAGGGTATCACGCTGCCCAGTGACTGGGAATAGATCCAGGAGCCAGGAAAACATCCTGAACTATGACAGTGCACAGAGTACAGCCATACTGACCCCATCAGTATGGCGACACTGACCCGACTCCAACACTGAATCTGACATCACGCAAACACTGAGCCCCGACCCCGTCACTGACCCCCGACCCTGTCACCGACCCCGTCACTGACCTGCATTTCCAGATAGTCTATTGTTTCCTCTCTCTTTGTCAGATTTTCCTGTAACTGTGAAGAGAAAAGATTCAGTGAGAAACACCAAACAGATTCTTTATCCAGACCACACTCCAGGCCTGAGGGAATTTCCCCTCTGCTCAGACTAAGGGAACGATGCTCCTCACCAAACATGTTCCATCATCGGAAGACCCAATCCTCAGCCACCTCATCCCGGGGATTCTTACCTGGGACACTGCTTCCACTTCCTTCTTCAGCCCCCGGATCTCGGCACTGAGCTGCTCCCTCTCCTGTTGCTCGCTCTGTTGCTGAGTCAAACACTGGGTCAACATCTCCTGCAACCTCTTCAACTCACTTTGCACATCACTGCAGAGACACGGAGACTTGGCAAGACAAACACAGTCCCCTGTGCCAGCACGTCGCACCTAAACAAACAGACAGGCAGCAATGAGACACAGAGAGAAACAAGGCAGGGGGTGCGCGGAGGGGGAGTAACAGACTGTGAGGGGGGGGAGACAGGCGGGGGAGGGGAAGGACAGACTGGGGTGGTGGGGAGAGACTGGGCAGGCAGGAGAGACTGGGGGGGGAGACTACGGGGGCAGACTGGAGAGAGACGGGGGGGGTGAATACAGAGAGGAAAACAGGGAAGTAAATCAAGAACAAACTGAAGAGCAGAAGTGAGTGTTACGACTTAGTGGCTATTGGGAATGAGCCCATTCAGTGCTGGACACTTTACAAGAAACTCTAAATGTAAGCCTAATGTGACACTAATAAATAAACATTAAAAGTTTCCACTGCACTACACAGAAGATAATCAAAGGAATTATCTCTCAAATTCCTCCCCCTTGTTCAATGACTCGGAAACGGGAGGGTTTTGTTGCCATTCTATTTCAATGGGTTTTGAGACAGCAGTCAGGCCAATATATCCTCTGCAGGTTTTGCCACATGTGGGGCAAATGCTACAGCTATTTGGGGGTTTCTGCGTTCTCTCTCTCTAATCTGTTTGGGGGTTTTGTACTCTCTGTGACCTGTTTGGGGATTTGTGCTCTTTCTTTCTCTGGTTTGTTTGGAGGTTTTGCGCTCTCTCTGATGCCAGGGCCTTTTTGCTTTGCGAATGAATCAGTGTCATTCCAAATAAACCTCCTCCGGTTCCAACTTTTCCACCCAGAACTTCGTCACAGCAGGAAACCACCAGGACAGCAGAAATACTTTTGGTTTTCTTCAAAGTTCTCTGAAGGGATCAAACATCTCCACTGACTCTTAAGACAGTCTTGGTTTGTGATGGACCAAAATGAAGAAATGTCCTGGCCAATATTTATCCCTCACCAAACACCTGTGGGATCTTTCTGTGCAGTGATGTGAAACTTGGAAAAAAAGAGACTTGGGTGTATTTGTACAAGGAACACAGAAAGTTAACATGCATCTGCATCAAGCAATCAGGAAGGTCAATGATACATTGGTTCTTACTGCAGGACAGATTGGAGGACAGAAATAAGAAATCTTGCTACAGTTGTGCAGGATTTTGCTGAGACCACATCTGGAATAGCGTATGTAGTTTTGGTTTCCACATTTAATGAAGGATAAATTGTATTGGAGATGGTTCAGCAAAGGTTTGGTCTCTGGGATGATGGGGTGTCCAATGATGAGAAGCTGAGTAAATTGAGTCCATTTTCTCTAAGTTTCGGAGAA
Source organism: Sphyrna mokarran (assembly GCA_024679065.1). Lineage (NCBI taxonomy): Eukaryota > Metazoa > Chordata > Chondrichthyes > Carcharhiniformes > Carcharhinidae > Sphyrna > Sphyrna mokarran. The sequence goes on from JAGIQG010000015.1 coordinate 1,252,072, forward strand.
TGAGAAACCGATTGGATTCTGAAGGGGTTTGACAGGGCGGACACAGAGATTGTTTCCCCTGGCTGGGGAATCTTAAACACACGGGGCACAGTCTCAAGATAAAAGGCCAATCACTTAGGACTGAGACAAGAAGAAATTATTTCACTCAGAGATGTGAATCTTTGGAATTCTCTCTCCAGAGGGTTGTGATTACTCCATTGTCGATGGATTTAAGGCTTTTGGTGTTTATTAATTGAGAGGAATGGTGAATGGCTGGAGAAAGTTGAAGGCCAAATCAGCCACAATCGCACTGAATGGTGGAACAGGCTGAACGTGCCACGTTGTTGTGCTCCAAAAATGTGAAAGGAGTTTTGCGTCATGTACAGTTCCGATGGACAGCACAGAAGAATGAATCTTTTTGGTTCTTTGACCCTTCTCATGCTTCCTCTCAAACCTGCCTCCTCACCTCGATTGCTCGTTCCCAGCGTGTTGGCGTTAGTGCATCTTTAAGAGCTGCTTTTTCCTAAATCATGTTTGCTGCATTTGTAAGCAGGCTTTTTTAGCTTCAGTACTTTTTTCATTATAGACTGGTTTGTCTAGAGACTTTTTATTGGTACTTAAAAGGATGTTTGTTTATTTTTACTGAAATGTTTATGGATTTGCGTTGTTAGGAGAAAGGCTGGTCAGGAGCTCTTTCATTTTCAGTTCTGAGCTGCAGGTTGGAAACTTTTAGAAGGTACAGCAAGCTGAAATCTCTGTCTCTCTCGCCCTGGTTTTGGAAATTCTGCGGGTTAGCTGAAAATATTTCTGGAGTAGGAAATCTGCTGTTGGTGGCCTGACCAGTCTCTCCCTGGGATTCTGGGGAGCTGTTCTGACTTCAAACTGTTCTCAGTATATCAACAGAATTATACTATTCATCCAAAGGACTCAAGTCCAGTATCACGTGAACATTAGTCTCTGCTATATTAAACCTGTGGAAAGGATCTGTTGTCTATGGGATTGGTTTGATTGGAACACATTAGGTATATGTGTTAAGAGTTATACATTATATTTGTTTTGTTTCTTGTTTATAATTAATAAAAATTCTTGCTAATTTTCTTTGCTTGATAATAGCTCCCTATTGGACCATAGAACATAGAACACTACAGCACAAACAGGCTCTTTGGTCCACAAGTTGTACTGATCATATCACTACCTACTAGGCCTACCTATAACCCTCAATCCTATTAAATCCCATGTACTCATCCAGAAGTTTCTTAAAGACCCTATCAAATTTGCCTCCACCACCACCAATGGCAGTCATTTTCATAAATGACCTGGATGAGGAAATGGAGGAGTGGGTTAGTTTCACTCCTCACTCACCACCCTCTGAGTGAAAAACTTACCTCTAACATCTCCTCTGTACTTGCCCCCCAGCATCTTAAACCTGTGTCCTCTCGTAGTGACCATTTCAGCTCTGGGAAATAGCCTCCGAGAATCCACCCTATCTATTCCTCTCAACATCATATCAACCTCTATCAGGTCACCTCTCAACCTTCTTCTCTCCAGGGAGAAGAGACCAAGCTCCCTCAACCTATCTTCATAAGTCATGCCTCCCAATCCAGGCAATATCCTTGTAAATTTCCTCTGCACCATCTCAATAGCTTCCACATCCCTCCTCTAATGAGGTGACCAGAACTGCGCACAGTACTCCAAGGGGGGTCTGACAAGTGTCTTATAAAGTTGCAGCATTACCTCCTAAACTCAATCCCTCTATTAATGAAGGCCAGTACACCATATGCCTTCTTGACCACATCCTCCACCTGCGAGGCCAATTTAAGAGTCCTATGGACCTGGACCCCAAGGTCCTTCTCGTCCTCTATACTGCTAAGAGACTTACACTTGATGTTATACTCCATCCCACTGGTCCTGCCAAAATGGACCACCACACATTTATCCGCGTTGAAGTTTATCTGCCACTTCTCTGCCCAGTCTTGCATCCTATCTATGTCACACTGCAACTTCAGACATCCCTCCAGACTATCCACAACACCACCAACCTTCATATCGTCGGCTAATTTACTAACCCACTCCTCCATTTCCTCATCCAGGTCATTTATGAAAATAACAAACAGCAGGGGTCCCAGAACAGATCCCTGGGGCACTCCACTGGTGACCGACCTCCATGCAGAAAAAGACCCATCCACAACTACTCTCTGCCTTCTACAGGCAAGCCAGTTCTGGATCCACAAGGCCAAAGCCCCTTGGATCCCATGCCCTCTCACCTTCTCAAGAAGTCTTGCATGGGGGATCTTATCAAACGCCTTGTGAAATCCATGTAAATCACATCTACTGTTCTTCCTTTGTCAATGTGTTTAGTCACACATTGATCATTTGAATCACATCTGAATGAAGCCTGTCAAGCTTATCCTAGCAAAACTCAAGGGGCAAAATTTATGATCCAAAAGGACTGCAGAAAACATTTGGGAGTTTCTAACCAGAACCATAACATATGCCAAACTGTAGTCCTCATTCCTCCAACCCATTTCAGTGCCTCCTCATCATGTTTACCAACCATTGTGACAAAATCATTTCTAATGCAGCATTTAAGAGTTATTCGAAAATGTGACTGATAGACACTGTTTGGTCCGATTGTTGCTCTCACTCCCAGTTGATACTGCATGATCATTTACCGTGGATACTTTCTTTTCCTCCGATTCACCTGGTTCAATCTCTGCAGTTTTCATTTCTTTAAGTTTCTCGAAGGGAAGTGTTTCCTGACAGGAATACGTCAGTAGTTTGGCCATTTCTCCAGGAGTTTCCGGAATAGGAATAAACTCTGCATTTTCCAGCTCCTGGAAAACCAATGGGACATATTCAGTGAATTCAAATCAGAAGCACGATTACCTGCTCAGGCATCCTCTGATTTCATACAGCACAGAAACAGACTCTTTAGCCCAACGCTGACCCAGTATCCCAATTCCCCGTGTTTGGCCCATAACCCTCTAATCCTTTCCCATTCATGTACTTATCTAAGTACTTCTATTGTGTTGCTATTGTATCTACTTCAGCCACTTTCTCTGGAAGCTCATTCCATATATGCACCACCCTCTGGGTGAAGAAGTTGCCCCTCAAGGTCCTGTTTAAATCTTTCCCCTCTCACCTGTGCCTTCTGGTTTTCAATTCCCCTTCCCTGAGAAAAAGATCATGTGCGTTCATCCTATCGATGCCCCTCATGATTTTATACATCTCAATAAGATGCCACATTCCAAGAGATAAAGCCTGGCCCATTGTCTGGCAATATTCTGGGAAATCTTCACTGTATTCTCTCCAGTTTATTCATGTCTTTTCTATAACAGAATCATAGGATCCCTACAGTACAGAAAGAGACCATTTAGCCCATTGAGTCTGCACTGACCATAATCCCATCCAGGCCCTGCCCCGGATCCCTACACATTTACCCGCTAATCCCTCTAATCTACACATCTCAGGACTCTAAGGGCAATTTTAGCATGACCAATCAACCTAACCCGCACATTTTTGTACTGCGGGAGGAAACCGGAACACCTGGAGGAAACCCACGCAGACACAGGGAGAACGTGCAAACTCCAAAGAGACAATGACCCAAGCCGGGAATTGAACCCAAGTCCCTGGAGCTGTGAAGCAGCAGTGCTAACCACTGTGCTACCATGCCAGGTGATAAAAACTGTACACAATACTCCAAGCATATCCTTAGCAATGATTTACACAACTGTTACAAAATGTCTCAACTCCGATACTCAATGCCCTGATGAAGGCCAATGTGTTAAATACCTTCTTCACCACTCTGTCTACCTGTGGCGCCACTTTCAATGAACTACATTCTGGTACTCCTCAGTCCCGCTGTTCCTCAACACTCTGCAGGGCCCTACCATTCACTGCATAAATCGTATCCCAGTCAGACATGTACATGTTAGTGTGTGCAAAGAGAGAGAGACAGAGACAACTGACAGAGAAACAAATGGCAGATGCACAGGCGGCAGAGGGAAAGAGAGAGAGAGAGAGAGAGTGAGAGAGGGAAAGGCAGCAAGAAAGGCAGAGGGAGAGCGAGTGAATCACAGAGAGAAGCAGCAGACAGACACACACAAAGACACATACACACCCACACGCAGAGACAGACACACATATATACAGGTACACAGTGACAGACAGATGCAGAGACTGAGACAGCCACACACACACACAGTGATTGATAGTCACAAAGAAACAAACACATATTCATTCCTAAACACAAAGCAAGATGCAGTGGACAGCGATCACTGCAGAAATACTAAAGCATCAAACTCTGATCATCTTCCTGCTGCCCCGCTATCGTTGAGCTGCCTCAGCCTGGAGCTGACAGTGAATCCTGGGCTTTCCTCGACACTGCCGGATATGTGAAGTGTCTGTCATTGTCAGTATTCACCTGTAGAAGCCACTCGGGACAGGAGCTTTCTGTTAGATTACTGGAAGATTTCAGTGGGTTGAGTGTTCCAATCCCACGTCTGTCCTCTGCTGTTCTTTTCATCCCGTTTTGTCTATCATCATCCTGCTCGTTTCTAAAATCCTCATCCAGTGTCGAGCCCTGTGGAACTGGACAGATACCCAAGGTCAGAACACAAGAGCAGTGAGGGATAGGAAGCGGGAAAGAATGGAGCAAAAGCACTGATAGGAACCTAACATTCCCATTACACACCACCCCAACACGCACCCCCTTCCACACACAGACACACACCACCCCACACACACCCC
>JAGIQG010000015.1:1256899-1283927 GCA_024679065.1 Sphyrna mokarran
TAAGAATCCTACCATTTGCCCTATACTCTACACATTTTTTATTTCTGCCATAGTGCATTACCTCACACTTTTCCACATTAAATTCCATTTGCCACCTCTCGGCGCAGCTCTGCAACTTGTCCAAGTCCCTCTGCAAACTATAACACCCCTCTTCACTATCTACCACTCCACCGACTTTAGTGTCATCTGCAAATTTACTAATCCATCCTTCAATACCCTCAACCAGATCATTTATAAAAATTACAAACAGCAGGGGCCCCAAAACAGACCCCTGAGGTAAACCACTCGTCACCGAACTCCAAGATGAATATCTCCCATCACCACCCCCCTCTGTCTCTATCTGCTACCATTCCAACCAATAGCTAAATCACCCCTCTATCCCATACATCTGAATTCTCTGCAGAAGTCTTCAATGGGCCACACCTATCAAAAGCTACTAAAGTCCATATATACCACATCAACTGCCTTACCCCCATCCACCTCTTTAGTCACTTTTTCAAAAAACTCAATGAGGTTAGTAAGGCACGACCTACCCTTCACAAAACCATGCTGACTATCCCCGAATCAATTCATTTCTCTCTAAATAACTATAAATATATCCTAATAATTCTCTCCAATACTTTGCCCACAACAGAAGTAAGACTCACCGGCCTATAATTCCCTGGAAAGTCTCTCTTCCCCTTCTTGAACAATGGGACCACATTCGCTATCCTCAGTCTTCCGGAACCATACCCGTAACCAACGACGACCTGAAGATCAGAGCCAGAGGCTCTGCAATCTCCTCTCTCGCCTCCCAGAGAATCCTAGGGTAAATCCCGTCCGGCCCAGGGGACTTATCTAACTTCAAACCCTCAAGAATATCTAGCACATCCTCCCTATCTACTTCAATACTTTCCAGTTTGCAACCCTGTACCTCAGTGTTCTCCATAACTACATTTACATCACCCTGCGTGAATACCGAAGAGAAATATTTATTCAGTGCCTCTCCAATCTCTTCAGGCTCCACGCACAACTTCCCACTGCTGTCTATGACTGGCCCTAATCTTGCCCTAACCAATCTTCTATTCTTAACATATCTAAAGAAAGCTTTAGGATTCTCCTTAATCCTATCAGCCAAAGTCTTCTCGTGTCCTCTCTTAGCTCTCCTCAATTCACTCTTTAGCTCCCTCCTGGCTAATCTATAGCTATCCATTGCACTAACCGAGCCTTCAAGCCTCATCCTGACATAAGCCTCCTTTTTCCTTTTAACCAGCAAATCAACTTTTTTCGTACACCAAGGTTCTCTTACTCGACCATTTCCTCCTTGCCTGACAGGGACATACTTATCAAGGACTCGCAGCAGCTGCTCCTTGAATAAGCTCCACATTCCAGATGTTCCCATTCCATGTAGTTTCCTAGTCCAATCTATGCATCCTGATTCTCTCCTGATGGCCTCATAATTACCCTTCCCCCAGCTATAACTACTGCCCCCAGCTTCATGCCTATCCCTATCCATCACTAAGGTGAATGTAACCGAATTGTAGTCACAGAGGACTGGAGAATAGCTAATGTTGTACCATTGTTTGAAAAGGGTAGTAGGGATAACCCCAGAAATTATAGGCCGGTGAGTTTGACGTCAGTGGTAGGGAAGCTGTTGGAGGGGATTCTTAAAGATAGGATGTATAGGCACTTAGAGCGTTGCGATCTGATTAGGGATACGCAGCATAGCTTTGTTAAGGGGAGATCGTGCCTTACGAATCTGGTAGAATTTTTTGAGGAGGTGACGAAAACAGTTGACGAAGGGGGAGCTGTTGATGTCTGTAAGTAAGGCGTTTGACAAAGTCCCTCATGGGAGGTTAGTCGAGAAGGTCAAGGCTCATGGGAAACAAGGACAGGTAGCTAGATGGATAAGTAACTGGCTTAGTAATAGGAGACAGAGAGTAATAGTGGAAGGGTGTTTTTCTAGCTGGAGGTCGGTCACTAGTGGTGTGCCGCAGGGCTCGGTACTGGGACCTCTTCTATTTGTAATATATATAAATGACTTGGAAGAGGGAGTAAGTGGAGTGATCAGCAAGTTTGCAGACGATACAAAGATGGCTGGACTTGCGGATAGTGAGGAGCATTGTCAGGCGATGCAGCAGGACATAGATAGGCTGGTAGCTTGGGCAGACAGATGGCAGATGGAATTCAATCCTGATAAATGTGAGGTGATGCATTTCGGGAGAAAGAATGTAGGGGGGAGGTATATGATAAAGAGTAGACCTATTAAGAGTATAGAAACGCAGAGGGACCTGGGGGTGCAGGTGAACAAGTCTCTGAAGGTGGCAGAGCAAGTGGAGAAGGTTGTGAAGAAAGCATATAGTATGTTAGCCTTTATAGGAAGGGGTATAGAGTACAAGAGCTGGCCTTTAATGTTGCAGTTGTATAAAACGTTAGTTAGACCTCATTTGGAATACTGCGTCCAGTTCTAGTCGCCTTACTACCAGAAGGACGTGGAGACTCTGGAGAGAGTGCAGAGGAGGTTTACCAGGATGCTGCCTGGTATGGAAGGTCTGAGTTACGAGCAGAAGTTAGGCAAATTGGGACTGTTTTCCTTAGAAAGACTTAGAGGAGATCTAATAGAGGTGTACAAGATTATGAGGGGTATAGATAGAGGAAACAGGGTTATGCTTTTTCCTAGGATGGACTCAAATAACATGAGGAGTCACGGGCTTAGGGTGAGCGGGGTAAGGTATAATTTGGATGCTAGAGGGAGTTTTTTTCACACAGAGGGTGGTGGGGGTATGGAATGCGCTGCCAAGTGAAGTGGTGGAGGCAGGTACTCTGGAGTTATTTAAGAAATACTTAGATGGGCACATGAACAGAATGGGAATGGAGGGGTATAGAAAACTGATTTAAAATAGGGATCATGAGCCTTGGGAGTCCCTGGGAAGTGTGTAAATAGATGATGATATTGATGAACTTGTTTTTATCCTACAGGTGCTTTGGTCCACCTTGTTGTCTAACAAGGGGCATTCACGCGATGGGTCATGAGAGGGCTGCTCTTGGATTTTTTTCAAGAGTATCCTAGTGCTTCACGTCGTTAGTGTACACTTGACCTGGACCATTTGATGGGCAACACGACAGCTCAGTGACTATCGCTGTGCTGTGCAGATACATGGATTTGGGCCTGTGTCTGTGGGAGTTTGCGCATTCTCCCCGTGCTTGCGTGGGTTTTCTCCGGGAGCTCCAGTTTCCTCCCACATCCCAAAGATGTGCTCTTAGGCTAATTGGCAAAACAAATTCTCCCTAAATGGTCTCAAATTTGGTTTTTAATCCATAGATGTATAAACATGGACAGGGATCGTGGATAGAGGTGGGAATATCGGGGTGGCAGCACGGGCTCGTTGGGCCAAAGGGCCTGTTTCCCGTGCTGTTTTGTTCTTTGTTTGTTCTTTGAATTGGCATCCTTCCTTAAATAAGCTGACCCAAACGCTATACAAAGTCCAGATGTAGGCTCATGAGTGCTCTATACAACTGAAGCATAACCTTCCGAATTTTATATTCAACTCCTATGCACTAAATGGAGAACCTGAGATTTCCAACTCATGTTCAAACTGAAATGAAAAGATGAGCTGGGTTTTAAGGTGAGAATAACTCACCCCAGCAACAGGTAGAACCAATCTCCAATGCGGGGCAGTGAAAACACTGAAACTACAAACTGAATATCAGCAACAATTCAAATCAGAACTGCTATCTGCTTTCTAAGTCTAAGAGGAATGATATTGGATGCGATTGAATACAGCGCCAGAGGAGATATAGTATCAAACAGGATTAAATCAAATGGCAAGTTAGGCTTAGGAGACTAAAAAGCCTATTTTTTATGTAGATGGAACTTTGTATCAAACCCCGTGCTGTACCTGTCCTGGGAGTGTTTGATGGGGACAGTGTAGAGGGAGCTTTACTCTGTATCTAACCTCGTGCTGTATCTGTCCTGGGAGTGTTTGATGGGGACAGTGTAGATGGAGCTTTACTCTGTATCAAACCCCGTGCTGTACCTGTCCTGGGAGTGTTTGATGGGGACAGTGTAAAGAGAGCTTTACTCTGTATCTAACATACAGAGTACAGAGGTAATGGTAAGTTACTTTGTAGTGTGGATAAGCAGAGAGATCTCATTGTACATGTGCATAGATCCCTGAAAATTGGCACCTAGGTTGATAAGGTTGTTAAGAAGGTGTACAGTGTGTTAGCTTTTATTGGTAGAGGGATTGAATTTTGGAGCCATGAGGTCATGTTGCAACTGTACAAAACTCTGATGTGGCCACACTTGGTGTGTACAGTTCTGGTCCCCGCATTATAAGAAAGATGTGGAGGCATTGGAGAGGGTACAGAGGAGGTTTACCAGGATGTTGCCTGGTATGGAGGGCAGGTCTTATGAGGAAAGGCTGGGGCACTTGAGACTGTTTTCATTAGAAGGTTAAGAGGTGACTTAATAGAGGCATACAAGATGATCAGAGGGTTATATAGGGTGGACAGTGAGAGCCTTTTTCTTCGGATGGTGATGGCTAACACGAGGGGGCAAAGCTTTAAATTGAAGGGTGGTAATTATAGGACAGATGTCAGAGGTAGGTTCTTTACTCAGAGGGTAGTAAGGGTGTGGAATGCTCTGCCTGCAACAGTAATGCTGCAACACTAAGGGCATTTAAATGGTCATTGGATAAACATATGGATAACACTGGAATAGTGTAGGTTAGATGGGCTTTAGATTGGTTTCATTGGTCGGCGCAACATCGAGGGCCGAAGAGCCTGTACTGCGCTGTAATGTTCTGTGTTCTAACCCAGTGCTGTACCTGTCCTGAGAGTGTTTGACGTATTTAGTGTCTGAATTTGAAATGTTGTACTATGTTATGCGAGGTGGTAGCAACTAAAGATCTGAGATCACTTCCACTCAATACGATGGGGTTAATTATAAATTTTTAAAAATATATTCTGCAGTTCATTTTGCGAAGGCCAAGTCATTGTTTAAAAAGACCATTAGTTTCTGGTGCTTTTTCACATGATAATTATTTTATTTATGTAAAGTAATGAGTCAGATAGAAAATGATAAACTCTGCCCTTAGTCCTGGTGCCACAGTCTACGGTTCACTCAGCTGCTCTCTCTGCAATGTTCAGCTTCTCACAGCCCATTCTCTGGGTCCGTTCACTTTGCTGAATTACCTCTTGGGTGGGATAGGTCGGTTCCTCAGTGTCTTGCACTTGGGGATATGAGAATGAGCCACATTGGGTTCAAAACGGCGGCTGCAGTGTGGACACTGGATGTAGTCGGAGCTGAGGGAGGTTGATGGATCTCCCATGTTATCTTTCTTCTTTCCTCGGTAGATTTCCAGCTCAATCTGCTGTGCTGCACGCAGCATCCGAATAAAGGCATCGTGCTTCAACTTCCAATTCACTTTCTTGGAGATTAAATATCAGATATGGGAGGAAATGAGATTGAGAGTCAAAATTGGACATTTCCCAGGCAAAAAGCAGCAGCCAAAACCACAGCAATTTGAGGAATTAGCACCTCTCTTTGATTGGACAATTCCCAGATTGTCTTCCCAAATACATTACCTCACACCTTTCCACATTGAATTCCATTGGCTATTGTTCCAGCCAGCTGGGCAGCCCATTGGTCTAGATTCTGAATGTTTACAGAATCGCCTTGGTGACGGGTTGCTTCTCAGTTTGGAGGAAGGCAGAATTCCCCTGGGATTACTGATACCAAGAGGACATTTACAGATTTTTGGATGACATAAAGGAGTATTGTGAACTTCCAGGATGATATTAAACGTGGAGAAGATGCAGATTGGTGAAACAGGCAGACAAGTGGCAAATGGAATTTAATGCAGAGAAATGTGAAGTGATTCACTTTTTTCAGAAAAACACAGGCAAAATGAAGGCTCTGATTGTAATGGGGGTGCAGGAGCAGAGACACTGGGCAACGAAGCAAGGCTGCAGCAAAGATTCCAACATGATTCCAAAGATGAGGAATTTCATTTGTAGAAATAGACTGGAGAAGAGAAGGCTGATTGGCGATTTTTTAAATCATGAGGTGTCCAGAGAGAGAGACTCTCTAGTAGAGAGTAGAGAAACCGTTCCGATTGGTGCAAGATCAAGAACAGGGCAAAAATTTAAGATAATTGGCAAAAGAAGAAACAGAGACACAACATTAGGGTTTAGGTTTCACCGGCTGATAGCGTGCAACCAGAGTAAATCATTGCTTTTGCGAGGGAATTGGGATAATTGACTGAAGAGATTGAAGAAGGGCAGAGACAGTATATGTGTGTGAGTCACTCCAGCAGACACCAACATAGATACATAGGCCTTGTGCTGGGACCAGACAGTCTTAGCTGTCCTCCAGTCTTCCAGCACCACCTCTGGCCTGAAGAATGATTGCCAAAGTCTCTGCTAATTCTCTTGTTTTTCTTCACAACTTGGGATACATTTCATCCAAGTCTGGGGATTTATAATAAAAACAAAATTGCTGTGGATGCTGGAATCTGAAACCAAAAGAGAAAATGCTGGAAAATCTCAGTGGGTCTGGCAGCATCTATAAGAAGAGAAAAGAGCTGATGTTTTGAGTCCAGACAACGCTTTGTCAAAGCTTTGGACTCGAAACATCAGCTCTTTTCTCCCCCTACAGATGCTGCCAGACCTGCTGAGATTTTCCAGCATTTTCCCTTTTAATTTCTGGGGATTTATCCACTTACAAAAATGCTATATCCCAGTATTTTCTTCCCCATTGTATCTATCTGTAGAAACTAGAAGCAGGAAGAGACCATTCAGCCCTTTGAATCTGCTGCACCATTCATTTTGATCATGGCTGATCATCGAATTCAATATCCTGATTCCCCTCCTTCCTTTCATATCCCTTCATCTCTTTAGCCCCAAGAACGAAATCTAATTTTTTGAAATCAGACAACATTTTGGCCTCAACTACTTTCTGTAGGAGTGAATTCCATGATCTGGATGAAGAAATTTCTCCTCACCTCAGTCCTATCCAATACATTATCCATTCGCCTGCATTTTCCTCTGCGATATCTTGTACTTCTCAACTGAATTATTTACTTTATCTTCTGTTTTGTGAAATCAGACACAAAGTATTCATTGAACCATCTGCATGTCTATATTCATACACAAGTTACCCTTTACTCTCCAATAGACTGTACTCTTCCTTCATTACCCTACTAGCTCTTTTTATCTTTATTCAACAGATTTGGCTTTTCCTTCATTTTGTTTCCCAATATTTTCTCTGCATTTCTTTGCTTTCCTAATTTTCTTTTTAATTTTACCCTTGAGCTTTCTCCTTTGCTCTGAACTTACCATATGGGATGGCTTCTTTATTCAGAACTAAAGGGTCATCCAGACTCAAAACATTGGCTCTATTCTCTCTCCACAGATGCTGCCAGACCTGCTGAGATTTTCCAGCAGTTTTTGTTTTTGTTTCAGATTCCAGCGTCTGCAGTAAGTTGCTTTTTATCTGAGTCCATTCTCGTGTGGGACTTGTTTGGTCTTGGCTAGAAAAGGTTCCTCTGAATGCCTTTTGAGAATTCTGACCTCTCTTTTACAATCATTATCACCAGTTTATGTTTGGGTTCTCTGAAATCCTAACTACAACTGCTCTAATGCCCCAGAGATTTGCTGTTCTATCTCTTCATGACTATTTGGGGTGGTCTATCATAAAGTAAAGTTTATTTATCAGTTACAAGTAGGCTTACATTAACACCGCAATGAAGTTACTGTGAAAAGCCCCTAGTCACCATGCTCCAATGGCTGTTCAGTACACTGAGGGAGAATTTAGCACGGCTGATTCACCCAAACCAGCACGAGTTTGGACTGTGGGAGGAAACTGGAGCATCCAAGGAAACCCATGCAGACACAGGGAGAACATGCAGACTCCACACAGACAGTGATCCAAACCAGAAATTGAACCTGGGTCTCTGGTGCTGAAAGGCAGCAGTGCTAACCACTGTGCCACCATGCCACTCACTCTGAACAGCGTGATTGCTCTTGTTTCATTCCTCTGTTCAATGCACGTGCCTCTTTGATGATTCTTCAATCTTGTCTTCCCTCGTCTCAGCCATCATTGATTCTTTAACCCCTTTGCATTTTTATTTCCCTCCTCTTCTCTCTCTTTAAGCTATGACTTAGTATTTATATTTCCAACTATCTATCTGTGTCCTCAGCTCACATGCCTTGTTCAATAGAGTTCTTGTATTGATGTTATTATTACTTATCATTGAACAACTCCTTTGGTGTCTATTTCCCTTCACTCTTTCCTTGACCTCACAAACTTACTTTTCACTTCCCCACTTTCTGCTTTCTGAATCAACAGCACAAACATCCCCATGAGTAGAATGGACTTGGTTAGTTGGAGGTACAAGCTCTCTAACTTGTACAAAGCTATTTCCAGGTATCAAATCAGAGTGGACAACAGATAGAGAACCAGGAACCAGGAAGGGAATGTGGAACAAGAGCAAGGAACAGAAGGGGAACAGAAATGAAAGTGAGAAAAGGGAATTACATATAACTGTCTTTAAACTGTGCTCAGAATGTGAAATTACATTTCCCTTACCGGGGCTGGTGTAATTTTGTGGGAACACTGGTAATTCTCCAAATCTGTTCCTTTTGCTCTTTTCTGGGCTGAATCATAGACTTTTCTCTTGCGTTTATAAACTCTCTTACAGATTTCTGTATGTGTGTTGACTCGATCCAAAACAAATCTTCGGCCACAGAAAGGACAGTGAGCTTTCTCCTCCGGGGAATAATGTCCATTCCATTCTGTCCACTCGTTCTGTGGGGAAGAAGCTGCTCTCTCATCACTGTCTTCATTCTTTGCTTCATTTCTGGTCTCTATATAATCTGCGAATGGGTTTGAATGGTCAGTGGATTTCTCTGAGGAACATCCATCAATGCTGTCATCTTCCATTAGTTCCTGCTCTTTATAATGGTTACTGCTTTTCATCCTGTATGCTTTGTCCTTACTGTTCTTTGCTGTTTTCTCATCATCCACATCTCTAACACTCTCTCTGTTAAATTTATCTCTCTGTCTCCACATTGCTTCTCTTCCCAATTCTAGCAACCTCTCTTTCTCTGCCCTCTCTCTTTCTACTCTTTCTGTCTTTGCTCTCTCTCTCTCTGACCTTTCCTTTTCTCGTTCTGTTTTCTCTCTCCCTGACTGCTCCCTTCCTCCTGACCTCTCTTTATCTCTTTCTGTCCATTCTCTTTCTCTCTCTGCTCTTTCTTTCTCTGCTCTCCCTCTCTCCGACCCCTCCCTTCCTGACCTCTCTTTATCTCTTTCTAACCTCTCTCTCTGCTCTCGCTCTCTCTCCATCCTCTCTCTTTCCATCCTCACTGGTCCCTCTATGTCCAATTCTTCTTCCTCTGCTTGATCCCTTTGCATCTGGATCTGTCTCAATTCTTCCTTTATTTTCCTCAGTCTTCCTTGGATAAGACTCTCCTTCTTACAAATCTCTAGTTCTGTGTTCAATCTGCCACTCTGCTGACTGTGTTGCACCTCTCGGAGCTCCTGTCCTTTAGCTGTGTTATTACACAGGCTGCTTCTTTGTCTTGGTTGAGTTGGAGATACTGAATCTTCCAATGGTCTCGCTTCTACACACCTCTCTCTGCTCCTTGGATGGGATCTGCAGGATGGACATTTCCCTTTGGGTCCTTTGGGTGGAGATGGTCTGAATGTCACAGCTGGCCACATGGGAGCATCCAAGGGTATTAAACTCCTCCAATCAGAAGACTCACCTTCCAGGTTTAAGATGTTAGTGAGACCAGAGCACTTCTGATCGATGGGTCTGAGAGGATGAGATCTATCAATGCCTGTACTTCGCTTCCCTTGTGAACTGAGTGGGAATTGAGTCCATGTAGAGTCCTGATCCTCTGCAGGTGGAGATTGTAAAAGTGTCACATCACCTGAAGGATGGTGAAGCTGTGAAGACATTCTGTCGGGCTCTGAATGCGTTTCCAGGAGGTAGGTAGTTCGGAGGCGATACAGAGCTTCTTGATATTGCTGCTTATAGATGGCCATTAGCTTCACCTGTTTTTCTCTCTCCAACTTCTGTTGGAGCTGGCATCGTAACAGGTCGAGCTTGGTGTGTGGTGCAGTAAAGTGAGCATCGTGCACTCCTGGGCTGATGGGCGGAAGCTTTCTCAAGGCTTTATTTTTCCCGTAAGGGGACAAGGGGTCAATCTGAAGGAAAGGGGCCATCGCCCAGCCAGCCATTAACAACTGTCCAGACCTGCAGTGGAAAGAAGGTTCAAATGAAACTCATTGGCACAAAGCTCGACTGTCAGAAAGTGACATTTTACCAAAGCAGTAAGAAATTCCAGTTTGTAACAAAGACAATAACCATGGGGAACTTTATCCTTCATTTAAATTGGACAAATCAAATTAGCAAAAGGTGTCTGGAAGGTTTTGTGGAAGTGTTTTCACAACAAGATGTGAAACCAACAAGGGATAAAAATATTTTAGCTTTTAGCTCTGACAGAATTACTCAGACTTGCAACATTATCTCGGTCTCTCTCCACAGAATCATAGTGATAGAAATATTTATGATCAAGTATATTTTATTGAGACAGGAGAATCTCATCATAAAAGATCTACTGGGGTAAGCCAATTATATAGTGATAAGGAAGGGGAGAACTGGTTCACGTTGATTGGGCAAACAGATTGAAAGGAATGGGTGTAACTGAACAGTGCAAAACATTCGGAAAATACCATTCAAAATGTTCGACCAAAATACAGCAAGAAAATCCACAGCTCACTCGAGAAATTAAAGTTAGAATCAAATGGTCAAAAAAAAGCGGTAAGTCTGATGATCAGAAATGTTTCAGAAATTGACACAGGGCCACTGAATATGTTAATAATGAGCACCAGCTAGCCAGGAATATAAAACAGGACAGAGCCGAGAATGATAATCATCATCCTAACATAATCCTATGACTAAGGAAGTTTTGAAGCTGGAATCAAACAAAAGCAAAATGCTTTTATTAAAGGCCAATCCTGTTTGTCAAATTTGTTCATTTTTTTTGAAGATGTAACCAGTAGCAGGATGGATAAAGGAAACTGAGGAGATGTGACACATTCACAGAATCTACACACACGGATTTCCAAAAACTATTCGATAAGGTGTCAAACAAAAGAGTTTACACTGCGATCACACTGCGATCACACTGAGTTTACACTGAGATCACTGAGTTTAAACTGAGGTCACACTGAGTTTACACTGCGATCACACTGAGTTTACACTGCGATCACAGTGAAATCACACTGAGATCACACTGAGTTTACGCTGAGATCACACTGAGTTTACGCTGAGATCACACTGAGTTTACGCTGAGATCACACTGAGTTTACGCTGAGATCACACTGAGTTTACACTGAGATCACACTGAGTTTACACTGGGATCACACTGAGTTTACACTGGGATCACACTGAGTTTACACTGAGTTCACACTGAGATTTTACTGAGTTTACACTGAGATCACAGTGAGTTTATACTGAGTTTACACTGAGATCACACTGAGTTTACACTGAGATCACACTGAGTTTACACTGAGATCACACTGAGACCACACAGAGGTAACACTGAGAGCACACTGAGGTTACACTGGGATCACACTGAGATTTTACTGAGTTTTTACTGAGTTTACACTGAGATCACACTGAGTTTACACTGAGGTCACACTGAGTTTACACTGCGATCACACTGAGTTTACACTGCGATCACAGTGAAATCACACTGAGATCACACTGAGTTTACGCTGAGATCACACTGAGTTTACGCTGAGATCACACTGAGTTTACGCTGAGATCACACTGAGTTTACGCTGAGATCACACTGAGTTTACACTGAGATCACACTGAGTTTACACTGGGATCACACTGAGTTTACACTGGGATCACACTGAGTTTACACTGAGTTCACACTGAGATTTTACTGAGTTTACACTGAGATCACAGTGAGTTTATACTGAGTTTACACTGAGATCACACTGAGTTTACACTGAGATCACACTGAGACCACACAGAGGTAACACTGAGAGCACACTGAGGTTACACTGGGATCACACTGAGATTTTACTGAGTTTACACTGAGATCACACTGAGTTTACACTGAGATCACACTGAGTTTACACTGAGATCACACTGAGTTTACACTGAGATCACACTGAGATCACACTGAGTTTACAGTGAGATCACACTGAGTTTACACTGAGTTTACACTGAGACCACACTGAGTTTATACTGAGTTTACACAGAGAGTTTACAATCTCTGAAGAGATTGGTGAGGCACTGAATAAATATTTCTCTTCGGTATTCACGCAGAGTGCTGGAAATGTAGCTGTGGAGAGCACTGAGGTACAGGGTTGCAAATTGGGGAGTATTGTAGTAGATAGGGAGGATGTGTTAGAAATTCTCGAGGGTTTGAAGTTGGATAAGTCCCCTGGGCCGGACGGGATTTACCCTAGGATTCTCTGGGAGGCAAGAGAGGAGATTGCAGAGCCTCTGGCTCTGATCTTCAGGTCCTCGTTGGTTACGGGTGTGGTTCCGGAGGACTGGAGGATGGCGAATGTGGTCCCATTGTTTAAGAAGGGGAAGAGAGACCTTCCTGGGAATTATAGGCCAGTGAGTCTTACTTCTGTTGTGGGCAAGGTATTGGAGAGAATTATTAGGGATAGGATTTATAGTTATTTAGAGAGAAATGAATTGATTGGGGATAGTCAGCATGGTTTCGTGAAGGGTAGGTCATGCCTTACTAACCTCATTGAGTTTTTTGAGAAAGTGACCAGAGAGGTGGATGGGGGTAAGGCGGTTGATGTAGTATATATGGACTTTAGTAAGGCGTTTGATAAGGTGGCCCATGGAAGACTTCTACAGAAAATGCAGATGTGTGGAATAGAGGGTGATTTAGCTAATTGGATTAGAAATTGGCTGGCAGATAGAAGACAGAGGGTGGTGGTTGATGGGAGATATTCATCGTGGAGTTCGGTGACGAGTGGTGTGCCTCAGGGGTCTGTTTTGGGGCCCCTGCTGTTTGTAATTTTTATAAATGATCTGGATGAGGGTATTGAGGGATGGATCAGTAAATTTGCAGATGACACTAAAGTCGGTGGAGTGGTAGATAGTGAAGAGGGGTGTTATAGTTTACAGAGTGACTTGGACAAGTTGCAGAGCTGGGCCGAGAGGTGGCAAATGGAGTTTAATGTGGAAAAGTGTGAGGTAATGCACTTTGGCAGGAACAATAAATGTGTAGAGTATAGGGCTAATGGTAGGGCTCTTAATAGTGTTGAGGAACAGAAGGATCTTGGTGTATGTGTCAATAGATCCCTGAAAGTAGGCAGTCAAGTGGATAAAGTTGTTAAGAAGGCATATGGAGTCTTAGCTTTTATTGGTAGGGGGATTGAATTTAGGAGCCGCAGCATCATGTTGCAACTGTACAAAACTCTAGTGCGGCCGCACTTGGAGTATTGTGTGCAGTTCTGGTCCCCACATTATAAGAAAGATGTGGAGGCATTGGAGAGGGTACAGAGGAGGTTTACCAGGATGTTGCCTGGTATGGAGGGCAGGTCCTATGAAGAGAGGTTGAAGGATTTGAGGTTGTTTTCGTTAGAAAGGAGGCGGCTAAGAGGGGATCTTATTGAAGCATATAAGATGATTAGAGGTTTAGATAGGGTGGACAGTGATAGCCTTTTTCCTAGGATGGAGAAAGCTAGCACGAGGGGACACAGCTTTAAATTAAGGGGTATGAGTTATAGGACGGATATCAGAGGTAGGTTCTTTACTCAAAGAGTGATAGGGAGTGGAATGCCCTGCCTGCAGCTGTTGTAGATGCGCCAAGTTTGGTGGCGTTTAAGAGGTTAGTTGATAAGTATATGGATGAGAAGGGAATGGTTTAGTTAGGAGGGGCATTGCTTTTTATTTTGGTCGGCACAACATCGAAGGCCGAAGGGCCTGTTCTGTGCTGTATTGTTCTATGTTCTATGTTCTATCACACTGAGTTTATACTGAGATCACACTGAGTTTACACTGAGATCACACTGAGATTTACTGAGTTTACACTGAGATCACACTGAGTTTATACTGAGTTTACACTGAGATGACACTGAGTTTACACTGAGATCACACTGAGTTTACACTGAGATTTACTGAGTTTACACTAAGATCACACTGAGTTTACACAGAGATCACACTGAGTTTACACAGAGATCACACTGAGTTTACACAGAGATCATACTGAGTTTACACTGAGATCACACTGAGTTTACACTGAGATCACACTGAGTTTACACTGAGTTTACACAGAGACCACACTGAGTTTACACTGAGATCACACTGAGATTTACTGAGGTTACACTGAGATCACACTGAGTTTATACTGAGTTTACACTGAGATCACACTGAGTTTACACTGAGTTTACGCTGAGATCACACTGAGTTTACACTGAGATCACACTGAGTTTACACTGAGATCACACTGAGATTTTACTGAGTTTACACTGAGATCACACTGAGTTTACACTGAGATCACACTGAGATTTTACTGAGTTTACACAGAGACCACACTGAGTTTACACTGAGATCACACTGAGATTTTACTGAGTTTACACAGAGACCACACTGAGTTTACACAGAGACCACACTGAGTTTACACTGAGAGCACACTGAGTTTACGCTGAGATCACACTGAGTTGACACTGACATCACACTGAGTTTATACTGAGTTTACACTGAGATCACACTGAGTTTACGCTGAGATCACACTGAGTTTACGCTGAGATCACACTGAGTTTACGCTGAGATCACACTGACTTTACGGTGAGATCACACTGAGATCACACTGAGTTTACACTGAGTTTACACAGAGACCACACTGAGTTTACACTGGGATCACACTGAGTTTACACTGAGATCACACTGAGATCACACTGAGTTTAGACTGAGATGACACTAAGATTACACTGAGATCACACTGAGTTTACACAGGGATCACACTGAGTTTACACTGGGATCACACTGAGTTTACACTGGGATCACACTGAGTTTACACTGGGATCACACTGAGATTTTACTGAGATCACACTGAGTTTACACTGAGATCACACTGAGTTTACACTGAGATCACACCGAGTTCACACTGAGTTCACACTGAGATCACACTGAGTTTACACTGAGATCACACTGAGTTGACACTGAGATCACACTGAGTTTACACTGAGATCACACTGAGTTTACACAGAGATCACACTGAGTTTACACAGAGACCACACTGAGTTTACACTGAGATCACACTGCGTTTACACGGAGATCACACTGAGATGATACTGAGTTGACACTGAGATCACACTGAGATCACACTGAGTTTGCACTGAGATCACACTGAGTTTACACTGATTTTACACTGAGATCACACTGGGATCACACTGAGATCACACTGCGATCACACTGAGTTTACACTGACATCACACTGGGATTTTACTGAGTTTACACTGAGATCACACTGAGTTCACACTGAGATCACACTGAGTTCACACTGAGTTCACACTGAGTTCACACTGAGATCACACTGAGATCACACTGAGATCACACTGAGATCACACTGAGTTCACACTGAGTTCACACTGAGATCACACTGAGATCACACTGAGTTTACACTGAGATGACACTGAGATCACACTGAGTTTACAGAGAGACCACACTGAGTTTACACTCGGATCACACTGAGTTTACACTGGGATCACACTGAGTTTACACTGGGATCACACTGAGTTTACACTGGGATCACACTGAGTTTATGATGAGTTTACACTGAGATCACACTGAGGTTACACTGAGATCACACTGAGTTCACACTGAGATCACGCTGAGATCACACTGAGTTTACACTGAGATGACACTAAGTTCACACTGAGTTCACACTGAGTTCACACTGAGATCACACTGAGATCACACTGAGATCACACAGAGTTCACACTGAGATCACACAGAGTTCACACTGAGATCACACAGAGTTCACACTGAGTTCACACTGAGATCACACAGAGTTCACACTGAGTTCACACTGAGTTCACACTGAGATCACACTGAGATCACACTGAGATCACACAGAGTTCACACTGAGATCACGCAGAGGTCACACTGAGATCACACTGAGATCACACTGAGATCACACTGAGATCACACTGGGATCACACTGAGATCACACAGAGTTCACACTGAGATCACACAGAGTTCACACTGAGATCACACAGAGTTCACACTGAGATCACACAGAGTTCACACTGAGATCACACAGAGTTCACACTGAGATCACACTGAGTTCACACTGAGATCACACAGAGTTCACACTGAGATCACACTGAGTTTACACTGAGATCACACTGAGTTTACACTGAGATCACACTGAGTTCACACTGAGTTCACACAGTTCACACTGAGTTCACACTGAGATCACACTGAGTTCACACTGAGTTCACACTGAGATCACACTGAGATCACACTGAGTTCACACAGAGTTCACACAGAGTTCACACAGAGTTCACACAGAGTTCACACAGAGTTCACACAGAGTTCACACAGAGATCACACTGAGATCACACTGAGATCACACAGAGTTTACACTGAGATCACACTGAGTTCACACTGACATCACACTGAGATTTTACTGAGTTTACACTGAGATCACACTGAGATCACACTGAGTTCACACAGAGATCACACTGAGTTCATACTGAGTTCACACAGAGATCACACTGAGATCACACTGAGATCACACTGAGTTTACACTGAGATCACACTGAGTTTACACTGAGACCACACTGAGTTTATACAGAGACCACACTGAGTTTATACAGAGACCACACTGAGTTTACACTGAGATCACACTGAGTTTACACTGCGATCACACTGAGTTTACACGGAGATCACACTGAGATGATACTGAGTTGACACTGAGATCACACTGAGATCACACTGAGTTTGCACTGAGATCACACTGAGTTTACACTGATTTTACACTGAGATCACACTGAGATCACACTGAGATCACACTGAGATCACACTGTGATCACACTGAGGTCACACTGCGATCACACTGAGTTTACACTGACATCACACTGAGATTTTACTGAGTTTACACTGAGATCACACTGAGTTCATACTGAGATCACACTGAGATCATACTGAGATCACACTGAGATCACACTGAGTTTACACTGAGACCACACTGAGTTTACACAGAGACCACACTGAGTTTACACTGAGATCACACTGAGTTTACACTGCGATCACACTGCGTTTACACGGAGATCACACTGAGATGATACTGAGTTGACACTGAGATCACACTGAGTTTGCACTGAGATCTCACTGAGTTTACACTGATTTTACACTGAGATCACACTGCGTTTACACTGAGATCACACTGGGATCACACTGAGATCACACTGAGTTTACACTGCGATCACACTGAGTTTACACTGACATCACACTGAGATATTACTGAGTTTACACTGAGATCACACTGAGTTTACACTGAGATCACACTGAGATGATACTGAGTTGACACTGAGATCACACTGAGTTTACACTGAGATCACACTGAGATGATACTGAGTTGAAACTGAGATCACACTGAGATCACACTGAGTTTACACTGAGATCACACTGAGTTTACACTGAGATCACACTGAGATCACACTGAGATCACACTGAGTTTACACTGAGTTCACACTGAGGTCACACTGATTTTACACTGAGATCACACTGAGTTTACACTGAGTTCACACTGAGATCACACTGAGACCACACTGAGATCACACTGAGATCACCCTGAGTTTACACAGAGACCACACTGAGTTTACACTGAGATCACACTGAGTTTACACAGAGAGCACACTGAGTTTATACTGTGATCACACTGAGTTTACACTGGGATCACACTGAGTTTACACTGGGATCACACTGAGTTCACACTGAAATCACACTGAGTTCACACTGCAATCACACTGAGTTTACACTGAGATCACACTGAGTTTACACGGAGATCACACTGAGATGATACTGAGTTGACACTGAGATCACACTGAGTTAACACTGAGATCACACTGAGTTTACACTGAGATCACACTGAGTTCACACTGAGATCACACTGAGTTCACACTGAGATCACACTGAGTTTACACTGAGATCACACTGAGATCACACTGAGATCACACTGAGTTTACACTGAGATCACACTGAGTTTACACTGAGATCACACTGAGTTTACACAGAGATCACACTGAGATCACACTGAGATCACACTGAGTTTACACTGAGATCACACTGAGGACACACTGAGATCACACTGAGTTTACGGTGAGATCACACTGAGGTTACACTCCGATCACACTGAGTTTAGATTGAGATCACACTGAGTTTACACCGAGACCACACTGAGTTTACACTGAGATCACACTGAGTTTACACAGAGATCACACTGAGTTTACACAGAGATCATACTGAGTTTACACAGAGACCACACTGAGTTTACACTGAGACCACACTGAGTTTACACTGAGACTACACTGAGTTTACACTGAGATAACACTTAGTTTACACAGAGATCATACTGAGTTTACACTGAGACCACACTGAGTTTACACTGAGACTACACTGAGTTTACACTGAGATAACACTTAGTTTACACTGAGATCACACTGAGTTTACACTGAGATGACACTAATATTACACTGAGATTACACTGAGATCACACTGAGATCACACTGAGTTTACACTGAGATCACACAGAGTTTACACTGAGATCACACTGAGTTTACACTGAGTTTACACTGAGTTTACACTGAGATCACACTGAGATCACACTGAGTTTACGCTGAGATCACACTGAGTTTAGATTGAGATCACACTGAGTTTACACAGAGACCACACTGAGTTTACACTGAGATCACACTGAGTTTACAAAGAGATCACACTGAGTTTACGCAGAGATCATACTGAGTTTACACAGAGACCACACTGAGTTTACACTGAGACCACACTGAGTTTACACTGAGACCACACTGAGTTTACACTGAGATCACACTGAGTTCACACTGAGATCACACTGAGTTCACACTGAGATCACACTGAGTTTACACTGAGATCACACTGAGATCACACAGAGATCACACTGAGATCACACTGAGTTTACACTGAGATCACACTGAGTTTACACAGAGACCACACTGAGTTTACACTGAGATCACACTGAGTTTACACTGCGATCACACTGAGTTTACACTGCAATCACACTGAGTTTACACTGGGATCACACTGAGTTTACACTGAGATCACACTGAGTTTACACGGATATCACACTGAGATGATACTGAGTTGAGACTGAGATCACACTGAGTTTGCACTGAGATCACACTGAGATCACACTGAGTTTACACTGACATCACACTGAGTTTACACTGACATCACACTGAGATTTTACTGAGTTGACACAGAGATCACACTGAGTTTACACTGAGTTCACACTGAGATGATACTGAGTTGACACTGAGATCACACTGAGTTTACACTGAGATCACACTGAGATCACACTGAGTTTACGGTGAGATCACACTGAGTTTACACTGAGTTCACACTGAGATGATACTGAGTTGACACTGAGATCACACTGAGTTTACACTGAGATCACACTGAGATCACACTGAGTTTACGGTGAGATCACACTGAGGTTACACTGCGATCACACTGAGTTTAGATTGAGATCACACTGAGTTTACACAGAGACCACACTGAGTTTACACTGAGATCACACAGAGTTCACACTGAGATCACACTGAGTTTACACTGGGATCACACTGAGTTTACGCAGAGATCACACTGAGTTTACACAGAGACCACTCTGAGTTTACACTGAGATCACACTGAATTTACACTGAGATCACACTGAGTTTATACTGAGCTTACACTGAGATCACACTGAGTTTACAGTGAGATCACACTGAGTTTACGCTGAGATCACACTGAGTTTACGCTGAGATCACACTGAGTTTACGCTGAGATCACACTGAGATCACACTGAGTTGGCACTGAGATCACACTGAGTTTACACAGATTTTACACTGAGATCACACTGAGTTTACACTGAGATCACACTGAGATCACACTGAGATCACACGGGGATCACACTGGGATCACACTGGGATCACACTGAGTTTACACTGCGATCACACTGCGTTTACACTGACATCACACTGAGATTTTACTGAGTTTACACTGAGATCACACTGAGTTTACACTGAGATCACACTGAGATGATACTGAGTTGACACTGAGATCACACTGCGATGATACTGAGTTGACACTGAGATCACACTGAGATCACACTGAGTTTACACTGAGATCACACTGAGTTTACACTGAGATCACACAGAGTTCACACTGAGATCACACTGAGTTTACACTGGGATCACACTGAGTTTACGCAGACATCACACTGAGTTTACACAGAGACCACTCTGAGTTTACACTGAGATCACACTGAATTTACACTGAGATCACACTGAGTTTATACTGAGCTTACACTGAGATCACACTGAGTTTACACTGAGATCACACTGAGTTTACGCTGAGATCACACTGAGTTTACGCTGAGATCACACTGAGATCACACTGAGATCACACTGAGTTTACGCTGAGATCACACTGAGTTTACGCTGAGTTTACGCTGAGATCACACTGAGATCACACTGAGATCGCACTGAGGTTACACTGCGATCACACTGAGGTTACACTGCGATCACACTGAGTTTAGATTGAGATCACACTGAGTTTACACAGAGACCACACTGAGTTTACACTGAGATCAAACTGAGTTTACACAGAGATCACACTGAGTTTACACAGAGATCATACTGAGTTTACACTGAGATCACACTGATTTACACTGAGATCACACTGAGTTTACACTGAGTTTACACAGAGACCACACTGAGTTTACACTGGGATCACACTGAGTTTACACTGGGATCACACTGAGTTTATAATGAGTTTACACTGAGATCACACTGAGTTTACACTGAGATCACACTGAGTTCACACTGAGTTTACACAGAGATCACACTGAGTTTGCACAGAGATCACACTGAGGTTGCACAGAGATCACACTGAGTTTACACTGAGATCACACTGAGTTTACACTGAGATCACACTGAGTTTACACTGGGATCACACTGAGTTTACACTGAGATCACACTGACATCACACTGAGTTTACACTCAGATCACACTGAGATCACACTGAGATCACACTGAGATCACACTGAGTTTACACTGAGATCACACTGAGTTTACACTGAGATCACACTGAGATCACACTGAGATCACACTGAGTTCACACTGAGATCACACTGAGATCACACTGAGATCACACTGAGATCACACTGAGTTTACACTGAGACCACACTGAGTTTACACTGAGATCACACTGAGTTTACACTGCGATCACACTGAGTTTACACGGAGATCACACTGAGATGATACTGAGTTGACACTGAGATCACACTGAGATCACACTGAGTTTGCACTGAGATCACACTGAGTTTACACTGATTTTACACTGAGATCACACCGAGTTTAGACTGAGATCACACTGAGATTACACTGAGATCACACTGAGATCACACTGGGATCGCACTGAATCACACTGAGATCACACTGGGATCCACTGAGATCACACTGAGATCACACTGAGTTTACACTGCGATCACACTGAGTTTACACTGACGTCACACTGAGATTTTACAGAGTTTACACTGAGATCACACTGAGTTCACACTGAGATCACACTGAGTTCACACTGAGATCACACTGAGTTCACACTGAGATCACACTGAGATCACACTGAGATCACACTGAGATCACACTGAGATCACACTGAGATCACACTGAGTTTACACTGAGATCACACTGAGATCACACTGAGATCACACTGAGCTTACACTGAGTTTACACAGAGACCACACTGAGTTTACACTGGGATCACACTGAGTTTACACTGAGATCACGCTGAGATCACACTGAGTTTACACTGAGATGACACTGAGATCACACTGAGTTTACAGAGAGACCACACTGAGTTTACACTCGGATCACACTGAGTTTACACTGGGATCACACTGAGTTTACACTGGGATCACACTGAGTTTACACTGGGATCACACTGAGATTTTACTGAGTTTACACTGAGATCACACTGAGTTTATGATGAGTTTACACTGAGATCACACTGAGTTTACACTGAGATCACACTGAGTTCACACTGAGATCACGCTGAGATCACACTGAGTTTACACTGAGATGACACTAAGTTTACACTGAGTTCACACTGAGATCACACTGAGATCACACTGAGATCACACTGAGTTCACACTGAGTTCACACTGAGATCACACAGAGTTCACACTGAGATCACACTGAGTTCACACTGAGATCACACTGAGTTTACACTGAGTTTACACTGAGATCACACTGAGTTTACACTGAGATCACACTGAGTTTACACTGAGATCACACTGAGTTTACACTGAGATCACGCTGAGATCACACTGAGTTTACACTGAGATGACACTAAGTTTACACTCAGTTCACACTGAGATCACACTGAGATCACACGGAGTTCACACTGAGATCACACTGAGATCACACTGAGATCACACTGCGTTTGCACTGAGATCACACTGAGTTTACACAGATTTTACACTGAGATCACACTGAGTTTACACTGAGATCACACTGAGATCACACTGAGATCACACGGGGATCACACTGGGATCACACTGGGATCACACTGAGTTTACACTGCGATCACACTGCATTTACACTGACATCACACTGAGATTTTACTGAGTTTACACTGAGATCACACTGCAATGATACTGAGTTGACACTGAGATCACACTGAGATCACACTCAGTTTACACTGAGATCACACTGAGTTTACACTGAGATCACACAGAGTTCACACTGAGATCACACTGAGTTTACACTGGGATCACACTGAGTTTACGCAGAGATCACACTGAGTTTACACAGAGACCACTCTGAGTTTACACTGAGATCACACTGAATTTACACTGAGATCACACTGAGTTTATACTGAGCTTACACTGAGATCACACTGAGTTTACACTGAGATCACACTGAGTTTACGCTGAGATCACACTGAGTTTATGCTGAGATCACACTGAGTTTACGCTGAGATCACACTGAGATCACACTGAGATCGCACTGAGGTTACACTGCGATCACACTGAGGTTACACTGCGATCACACTGAGTTTACACAGAGACCACACTGAGTTTACACTGAGATCACACTGAGTTTACACAGAGATCACACTGAGTTTACACAGAGATCATACTGAGTTTACACAGAGATCACACTGAGTTTACACTGAGATCACACTGAGTTTACACTGAGTTTACACAGAGACCACACTGAGTTTACACTGAGATCACACTGAGTTTACACTGGGATCACACTGAGTTTATAATGAGTTTACACTGAGATCACACTGAGTTTACACTGAGATCACACTGAGTCACACTGAGATCACACTGAGTTTACACAGAGATCACACTGAGTTGCACAGAGATCACACTGAGTGAGTTTGCACAGAGATCACACTGAGTTTACACTGAGATCACACTGAGTTTACACTGAGATCACACTGAGTTTACACTGGGATCGCACTGAGTTTACACTGAGATCACACTGACATCACACTGAGTTTACACTGAGATCACACTGAGATCACACTGAGATCACACTGAGATCACACTGAGTTTACACTGAGATCACACTGAGTTTACACTGAGATCACACTGATATCACACTGAGTTCACACTGAGATCACACTGAGTTCACACTGAGATCACACTGAGTTCACACTGAGATCACACTGAGATCACACTGAGATCACACTGAGTTTCCACTGAGATCACACCGAGATCACACTGAGTTTACACTGAGACCACACTGAGTTTACACAGAGACCACACTGAGTTTACACTGAGATCACACTGAGTTTACACTGCGATCACACTGAGTTTACACGGAGATCACACTGAGATGATACTGAGTTGACACTGAGATCACACTGAGTTTGCACTGAGATCACACTAAGTTTACACTGATTTTACACTGAGATCACACCGAGTTTAGACTGAGATCACACTGAGATTACACTGAGATCACACTGAGATCACACTGGGATCGCACTGAGATCACACTGAGATCACACTGGGATCGCACTGAGATCACACTGAGGTCACAATGAGATCACTGAGTTTACACTGAGATCACACACTGAGTTCACACTGAGATCACACTGAGTTCACACTGAGATCACACTGAGTTCACACTGAGATCACACTGAGATCACACTGAGATCACACTGAGATCACAGTGAGTTTACACTGAGACCACACTGAGTTTACACAGAGACCACACTGAGTTTACACTGCGATCACACTGAGTTTACACGGAGATCACACTGAGATGATACTGAGTCACACTGAGATCACACGAGATCACACTGAGTTTGCACTGAGATCACATGGTTACACTGATTTTACACTGAGATCACACGAGTACACAGAGATCACACGAGTTTACACTGAGATCACACTGAGTTACACTGAGTTTACACAGAGACCACACTGAGTTACACTGGATCAACTGAGTTCACACTGAGATCACACTGAGTATACTGAGTTTACACTGAGATCACACTCACACTGAGATCACACTGAGTTCACACTGAGTTTACACAGAGATCACACTGAGTTTACACTGAGATCACACTGAGTTTACACTGAGATCACACTGAGATCACACTGAGATCACACTGAGATCACACTGAGATCACACTGAGATCACACTGAGATCACACTGAGTTTACACTGAGATCACACTGAGTTTACACTGAGATCACACTGATATCACACTGAGTTCACACTGAGATCACACTGAGTTCACACTGAGATCACACTGAGTTCACACTGAGATCACACTGAGATCACACTGAGATCACACTGAGTTTCCACTGAGATCACACCGAGATCACACTGAGTTTACACTGAGACCACACTGAGTTTACACAGAGACCACACTGAGTTTACACTGAGATCACACTGAGTTTACACTGCGATCACACTGAGTTTACACGGAGATCACACTGAGATGATACTGAGTTGACACTGAGATCACACTGAGTTTGCACTGAGATCACACTAAGTTTACACTGATTTTACACTGAGATCACACCGAGTTTAGACTGAGATCACACTGAGATTACACTGAGATCACACTGAGATCACACTGGGATCGCACTGAGATCACACTGAGATCACACTGGGATCGCACTGAGATCACACTGAGGTCACAATGCGATCACCTGAGTTTACACTGACATCACACTGAGATTTTACTGAGTTTACACTGAGATCACACTGACTTCACACTGAGATCACACTGAGTTCACACTGAGATCATACTGAGATCACACTGAGATCACACTGAGATCACACTGAGTTTACACTGAGACCACACTGAGTTTACACTGAGATCACACTGAGTTTACACTGCGATCACACTGAGTTTACACGGAGATCACACTGAGATGATACTGAGTTCACACTGAGATCACACTGAGATCACACTGAGTTTGCACTGAGATCACACTGAGTTTACACTGATTTTACACTGAGATCACACTGAGTTTACACTGAGATCACACTGAGATCACACTGGGATCACACTGAGATCACACTGAGGTCACAATGCGATCACCTGAGTTTACACTGACATCACACTGAGATTTTACTGAGTTTACACTGAGATCACACTGACTTCACACTGAGATCACACTGAGTTCACACTGAGATCATACTGAGATCACACTGAGATCACACTGAGATCACACTGAGTTTACACTGAGACCACACTGAGTTTACACTGAGATCACACTGAGTTTACACTGCGATCACACTGAGTTTACACGGAGATCACACTGAGATGATACTGAGTTGACACTGAGATCACACTGAGTTTACACTGAGATCACACTGAGTTTACACTGATTTTACACTGAGATCACACTGAGTTTACACTGAGATCACACTGAGATCACACTGGAATCACACTGAGATCACACTGAGATCACACAACACTGCGATCACACTGAGTTTACACTGACATCACACTGACATCACACTGAGTTTACACTCAGATCACACTGAGATCACACTGAGATCACACTGAGATCACACTGAGTTGGGGGGGGGGGGGGGGGGGTGAAACACTGAGATAACACTGAGTATTACATTGAGATCCACACTGAGATGATACTGAGTGAAACGAGATCCACACTGAGATCACACTGAGTTACACTGAGATCACACTGAGTTTACACTGAGACACACTGAGATCACATGAGATCACACTGAGTTCACACTGAGGTCACACTGAGGTCACACGATTTTTACACTTGAGGATCACACGGAGTTACAACTGAGTCACACTGAGATCACACTGAGACCACATGAGATCACATGAGATCACACTGAGATCACACTGAGTTTACACTGAGACCACACTGAGTTTACACTGAGATCACACTGAGTTTACACAGAGAGCACACTGAGTTTACGCTGAGATCACACTGAGTTTACACTGAGTTTACACTGAGATCACACTGAGTTTACACAGAGACCACACTGAGTTTACACAGAGACCACACTCAGTTTACACAGAGACCACACTCAGTTTACACAGAGACCACACTCAGTTTACACACCGATCACACGGAGTTTACACTGAGATCACACTGAGTTTACACTGAGATCACACTGAGTTTACCCAGAGACCACACTGAGTTTACACTGGGATCATACTGAGATTTTACTGACTTTACACTGAGATCACACTGAGTTTACCCAGAGACCACACTGAGTTTACACT
>JAGIQG010000015.1:1284027-1347306 GCA_024679065.1 Sphyrna mokarran
TCACACTGAGTTTACACTGAGATCACACTGAGTTTACACTGAGATCACACTGAGTTTACACTGGGATCGCACTGAGTTTACACTGAGATCACACTGACATCACACTGAGTTTACACTGAGATCACACTGAGATCACACTGAGATCACACTGAGATCACACTGAGTTTACACTGAGATCACACTGAGTTTACACTGAGATCACACTGATATCACACTGAGTTCACACTGAGATCACACTGAGTTCACACTGAGATCACACTGAGTTCACACTGAGATCACACTGAGATCACACTGAGATCACACTGAGTTTCCACTGAGATCACACCGAGATCACACTGAGTTTACACTGAGACCACACTGAGTTTACACTGAGACCACACTGAGTTTACACTGAGATCACACTGAGTTTACACTGCGATCACACTGAGTTTACACGGAGATCACACTGAGATGATACTGAGTTGACACTGAGATCACACTGAGTTTGCACTGAGATCACACTAAGTTTACACTGATTTTACACTGAGATCACACCGAGTTTAGACTGAGATCACACTGAGATTACACTGAGATCACACTGAGATCACACTGAGATCACACTGAGATCACACTGAGATCACACTGAGATCACACTGAGATCACACTGAGATCACAATGATATCACCTGAGTTCACACTGACATCACACAAACTGAGTTCACACTGAGATCACACTGACTTCACACTGAGATCACACTGAGATCACACTGAGATCACACTGAGATCACACTGAGATCACACTGAGACCAAACTGAGTTTACACAGAGACCACACTAGTTTACACTGAGATCACACTGAGTTTACACCGATCACACTGAGTTTACACGAGATCACACTGAGATGATACTGATTCACACTGAATCACACTGAGATCACACTGAGTTTGCACTGAGATCACACTGAGTTTACACTGATTTACACTGAAGCACACAGAGTTTACACAGAATCACACTGAGTTTACACTGAGATCACACTGAGTTTACACTGAGTTTACACAGAGACCACACTGAGTTTACACTGGGATCACACTGAGTTTACACTGGGATCACACTGAGTTTATAATGAGTTTACACTGAGATCACACTGAGTTTACACTGAGATCACACTGAGTTCACACTGAGTTTACACAGAGATCACACTGAGTTTGCACAGAGATCACACTGAGGTTGCACAGAGATCACACTGAGTTTACACTGAGATCACACTGAGTTTACACTGAGATCACACTGAGTTTACACTGGGATCACACTGAGTTTACACTGAGATCACACTGACATCACACTGAGTTTACACTCAGATCACACTGAGATCACACTGAGATCACACTGAGATCACAGAGTTTACACTGAGATCACACTGAGTTTACACTGAGATCACACTGATATCACACTGAGTTCACACTGAGATCACACTGAGTTCACACTGAGATCACACTGAGTTCACACTGAGATCACACTGAGATCACACTGAGATCACACTGAGTTTCCACTGAGATCACACCGAGATCACACTGAGTTTACACTGAGACCACACTGAGTTTACACAGAGACCACACTGAGTTTACACTGAGATCACACTGAGTTTACACTGCGATCACACTGAGTTTACACGGAGATCACACTGAGATGATACTGAGTTGACACTGAGATCACACTGAGATCACACTGAGTTTGCACTGAGATCACACTGAGTTTACACTGATTTTACACTGAGATCACACCGAGTTTAGACTGAGATCACACTGAGATTACACTGAGATCACACTGAGATCACACTGGGATCGCACTGAGATCACACTGAGATCACACTGGGATCGCACTGAGATCACACTGAGATCACACTGAGTTTACACTGCGATCACACTGAGTTTACACTGACATCACACTGAGATTTTACTGAGTTTACACTGAGATCACACTGAGTTCACACTGAGATCACACTGAGTTCACACTGAGATCACACTGAGTTCACACTGAGATCACACTGAGTTTACACTGAGATCACACTGAGATCACAGTGAGTTTACACTGAGACCACACTGAGTTTACACAGAGACCACACTGAGTTTACACTGAGATCATGCTGAGTTTACACTGCGATCACACTGAGTTTACACGGAGATCACACTGAGATGATACTGAGTTGACACTGAGATCACACTGAGTTTGCACTGAGATCTCACTGAGTTTACACTGATTTTACACTGAGATCACACTGAGTTTACACTGAGATCACACTGAGATCACACTGGGATCACACTGAGATCACACTGAGGTCACAATGCGATCACCTGAGTTTACACTGACATCACACTGAGATTTTACTGAGTTTACACTGAGATCACACTGACTTCACACTGAGATCACACTGAGTTCACACTGAGATCATACTGAGATCACACTGAGATCACACTGAGATCACACTGAGTTTACACTGAGACCACACTGAGTTTACACAGAGACCACACTGAGTTTACACTGAGATCACACTGAGTTTACACTGCGATCACACTGAGTTTACACGGAGATCACACTGAGATGATACTGAGTTGACACTGAGATCACACTGAGTTTGCACTGAGATCTCACTGAGTTTACACTGATTTTACACTGAGATCACACTGCGTTTACACTGAGATCACACTGGGATCACACTGAGATCACACTGAGTTTACACTGCGATCACACTGAGTTTACACTGACATCACACTGAGATATTACTGAGTTTACACTGAGATCACACTGAGTTTACACTGAGATCACACTGAGATGATACTGAGTTGACACTGAGATCACACTGAGTTTACACTGAGATCACACTGAGATGACACTGAGTTGAAACTGAGATCACACTGAGATCACACTGAGTTTACACTGAGATCACACTGAGTTTACACTGAGATCACACTGAGATCACACTGAGATCACACTGAGTTTACACTGAGTTCACACTGAGGTCACACAGATTTTACACTGAGATCACACTGAGTTTACACTGAGTTCACACTGAGATCACACTGAGACCACACTGAGATCACACTGAGATCACACTGAGATCACACTGAGTTTACACAGAGACCACACTGAGTTTACACTGAGATCACACTGAGTTTACACAGAGAGCACACTGAGTTTACGCTGAGATCACACTGAGTTTACACTGAGTTTACACTGAGATCACACTGAGTTTACACAGAGACCACACTGAGTTTACACAGAGACCACACTCAGTTTACACAGAGACCACACTCAGTTTACACAGAGACCACACTCAGTTTACACACCGATCACACGGAGTTTACACTGAGATCACACTGAGTTTACACTGAGATCACACTGAGTTTACCCAGAGACCACACTGAGTTTACACTGGGATCATACTGAGATTTTACTGACTTTACACTGAGATCACACTGAGTTTACCCAGAGACCACACTGAGTTTACACTGCGATCACACTGAGTTTACACGGAGATCACACTGAGATGATACTGAGTTGACACTGAGATCACACTGAGATCACACTGAGTTTGCACAGAGATCACACTGAGTTTACACTGAGATCACACTGAGTTTACACTGAGATCACACTGAGTTTACACTGAGATCACACTGAGTTTACACTGAGATCACACTGAGATCACACTGAGTTTACACTGAGATCACACTGAGTTTACACTGAGATCACACTGAGATCACACTGAGATCACACTGAGTTCACACTGAGATCACACTGAGATCACACTGAGATCACACTGAGTTCACATGAGATCACACTGAGTTCACACTGAGATCACACTGAGTTCACACTGAGATCACACTGAGATCACACTGAGATCACACTGAGTTTCCACTGAGATCACAACGAGATCACACTGAGTTTACACTGAGACCACACTGAGTTTACACAGAGACCACACTGAGTTTACACTGAGATCACACTGAGTTTACACTGCGATCACACTGAGTTTACACGGAGATCACACTGAGATGATACTGAGTTGACACTGAGATCACACTGAGATCACACTGAGTTTACACTGAGATCACACTGGTTTACACTGATTTTACACTGAGATCACACCGAGTTTAGACTGAGATCACACTGAGATTACACTGAGATCACACTGAGATCACACTGGATCGACTGAGATCACACTGAGATCACACTGGGATCGCACTGAGATCACACTGAGATCACACTGAGTTTACACTGCGATCACACTGAGTTTACACTGACATCACACTGAGATTTTACTGAGTTTACACTGAGATCACACTGAGTTCACACTGAGATCACACTGAGTTCACACTGAGATCACACTGAGTTCACACTGAGATCACACTGAGTTTACACTGAGATCACACTGAGATCACAGTGAGTTTACACTGAGACCACACTGAGTTTACACAGAGACCACACTGAGTTTACACTGAGATCATGCTGAGTTTACACTGCGATCACACTGAGTTTACACGGAGATCACACTGAGATGATACTGAGTTGACACTGAGATCACACTGAGATCACACTGAGTTTGCACTGAGATCACACTGAGTTTACACTGATTTTACACTGAGATCACACTGAGTTTACACTGAGATCACACTGAGATCACACTGGAATCACACTGAGATCACACTGAGGTCACAATGCGATCACACTGAGTTTACACTGACATCACACTGAGATTTTACTGAGTTTACACTGAGATCACACTGACTTCACACTGAGATCACACTGAGTTCACACTGAGATCATACTGAGATCACACTGAGATCACACTGAGATCACACTGAGTTTACACTGAGACCACACTGAGTTTACACAGAGACCACACTGAGTTTACACTGAGATCACACTGAGTTTACACTGCGATCACACTGCGTTTACACGGAGATCACACTGAGATGATACTGAGTTGACACTGAGATCACACTGAGTTTGCACTGAGATCTCACTGAGTTTACACTGATTTTACACTGAGATCACACTGCGTTTACACTGAGATCACACTGGGATCACACTGAGATCACACTGAGTTTACACTGCGATCACACTGAGTTTACACTGACATCACACTGAGATATTACTGAGTTTACACTGAGATCACACTGAGTTTACACTGAGATCACACTGAGATGATACTGAGTTGACACTGAGATCACACTGAGTTTACACTGAGATCACACTGAGATGACACTGAGTTGAAACTGAGATCACACTGAGATCACACTGAGTTTACACTGAGATCACACTGAGTTTACACTGAGATCACACTGAGATCACACTGAGATCACACTGAGTTTACACTGAGTTCACACTGAGGTCACACAGATTTTACACTGAGATCACACTGAGTTTACACTGAGTTCACACTGAGATCACACTGAGACCACACTGAGATCACACTGAGATCACCCTGAGTTTACACAGAGACCACACTGAGTTTACACTGAGATCACACTGAGTTTACACAGAGAGCACACTGAGTTTACGCTGAGATCACACTGAGTTTACACTGAGTTACACTGAGATCACACTGAGTTTACACAGAGACCACACTGAGTTTACACAGAGACCACACTCAGTTTACACAGAGACCACACTCAGTTTACACAGAGACCACACTCAGTTTACACACCGTCACACGGAGTTTACACTGAGATCACACTGAGTTTACACTGAGATCACACTGAGTTTACCCAGAGACCACACTGAGTTTACACTGGGATCATACTGAGATTTTACTGACTTTACACTGAGATCACACTGAGTTTACCCAGAGACCACACTGAGTTTACACTGCGATCACACTGAGTTTACACGGAGATCACACTGAGATGATACTGAGTTGACACTGAGATCACACTGAGATCACACTGAGTTTGCACAGAGATCACACTGAGTTTACACTGAGTTTACACTGAGATCACACCGAGTTTAG
The DNA here is from genome assembly GCA_024679065.1 of Sphyrna mokarran. Lineage (NCBI taxonomy): Eukaryota > Metazoa > Chordata > Chondrichthyes > Carcharhiniformes > Carcharhinidae > Sphyrna > Sphyrna mokarran. The sequence goes on from JAGIQG010000015.1 coordinate 1,290,012, forward strand.
ACTGAGATCACACTGAGATTACACTGAGATCACACTGAGATCACACTGGGATCGCACTAGATCACACTGAGATCACACTGGGATCGACTGAGATCACACTGAGATCACACTGAGTTTACACTGCGATCACACTGAGTTTACACTGACATCACACTGAGATTTTACTGAGTTTACACTGAGATCACACTGAGTTCACACTGAGATCACACTGAGTTCACACTGAGATCACACTGAGTTCACACTGAGATCACACTGAGATCACACTGAGATCACACTGATTTACACTGAGATCACACTGAGATCACAGTGGTTTACACAGAGACCACACTGAGTTTACACAGAGATCACACTGAGTTTACACTGAGATCATGCTGAGTTTACACTGCGATCACACTGAGTTTACACGGAGATCACACTGAGATGATACTGAGTTGACACTGACATCACACTGAGATCACACTGAGTTTGCACTGAGATCACACTGAGTTTACACTGATTTTACACTGAGATCACACTGAGTTTACACTGAGATCACACTGAGATCACACTGGAATCACACTGAGATCACACTGAGGTCACAATGCGATCACACTGAGTTTACACTGACATCACACTGAGATTTTACTGAGTTTACACTGAGATCACACTGACTTCACACTGAGATCACACTGAGTTCACACTGAGATCATACTGAGATCACACTGAGATCACACTGAGATCACACTGAGTTTATACTGAGACCACACTGAGTTTACACTGAGATCACACTGAGTTTACACTGCGATCACACTGAGTTTACACGGAGATCACACTGAGATGATACTGAGTTGACACTGAGATCACACTGAGTTTGCACTGAGATCTCACTGAGTTTACACTGATTTTACACTGAGATCACACTGAGTTTACACTGAGATCACACTGAGATCACACTGGGATCACACTGAGATCACACTGAGATCACACTGAGTTTACACTGGGATCACACTGAGTTTACACTGAGATCACACTGACATCACACTGAGTTTACACTGAGATCACACTGAGATCACACTGAGATCACACTGAGATCACACTGAGTTTACACTGAGATCACACTGAGTTTACACTGAGATCACACTGATATCACACTGAGTTCACACTGAGATCACACTGAGTTCACACTGAGATCACACTGAGTTCACACTGAGATCACACTGAGATCACACTGAGATCACACTGAGTTTCCACTGAGATCACACCGAGATCACACTGTGTTTACACTGAGACCACACTGAGTTTACACAGAGACCACACTGAGTTTACACTGAGATCACACTGAGTTTACACTGCGATCACACTGAGTTTACACGGAGATCACACTGAGATGATACTGAGTTGACACTGAGATCACACTGAGATCACACTGAGTTTGCACTGAGATCACACTGAGTTTACACTGAGTTTACACTGAGATCACACCGAGTTTAGACTGAGATCACACTGAGATTACACTGAGATCACACTGAGATCACACTGGGATCGCACTGAGATCACACTGAGATCACACTGGGATCGCACTGAGATCACACTGAGGTCACAATGCGATCACCTGAGTTTACACTGACATCACACTGAGATTTTACTGAGTTTACACTGAGATCACACTGACTTCACACTGAGATCACACTGAGTTCACACTGAGATCATACTGAGATCACACTGAGATCACACTGAGATCACACTGAGTTTACACTGAGACCACACTGAGTTTACACTGAGATCACACTGAGTTTACACTGCGATCACACTGAGTTTACACGGAGATCACACTGAGATGATACTGAGTTCACACTGAGATCACACTGAGATCACACTGAGTTCACACTGAGATCACACTGAGATCACACTGAGATCACACTGAGTTTACACTGAGATCACACTGAGATCACACTGGGATCACACTGAGATCACACTGAGATCACACTGAGTTTACACTGCGATCACACTGAGTTTACACTGACATCACACTGAGATATTACTGAGTTTACACTGAGATCACACTGAGTTTACACTGAGATCACACTGAGATGATACTGAGTTGACACTGAGATCACACTGAGTTTACACTGAGATCACACTGAGATGATACTGAGTTGAAACTGAGATCACACTGAGATCACACTGAGTTTACACTGAGATCACACTGAGTTTACACTGAGATCACACTGAGATCACACTGAGATCACACTGAGTTTACACTGAGTTCACACTGAGGTCACACAGATTTTACACTGAGATCACACTGAGTTTACACTGAGTTCACACTGAGATCACACTGAGACCACACTGAGATCACACTGAGATCACACTGAGATCACACTGAGTTTACACAGAGACCACACTGAGTTTACACTGAGATCACACTGAGTTTACACAGAGAGCACACTGAGTTTACGCTGAGATCACACTGAGTTTACACTGAGTTTACACTGAGATCACACTGAGTTTACACAGAGACCACACTGAGTTTACACAGAGACCACACTCAGTTTACACAGAGACCACACTCAGTTTACACAGAGACCACACTCAGTTTACACACCGATCACACGGAGTTTACACTGAGATCACACTGAGTTTACACTGAGATCACACTGAGTTTACCCAGAGACCACACTGAGTTTACACTGGGATCATACTGAGATTTTACTGACTTTACACTGAGATCACACTGAGTTTACCCAGAGACCACACTGAGTTTACACTGGGATAATACTGAGATTTTACTGAGTTTACACTGAGATCACACTAAGTTTATACTGAGTTTACACTGAGATCACACTGAGATCACACTGAGTTTACACTGAATTTACAGTGAGATCATACTGAGTTTACACTGAGATCATACTGAGTTTACACAGAGACCACACTGAGTTTACACTGAGATCACACTGAGTTTACACTGAGTTTACACTGAGATCACACTGAGTTTATACTGAGCTTACACTGAGATCACACTGAGTTTACACTGAGTTTACACTGGGATCACACTGAGTTTATACTGAGTTTACACTGAGATTACACTGAGTTTACACTGAGATCACACTGAGTTTATACTGAGTTTACACTGAGATCACACTGAGTTTACACTGAGATCACACTGAGTTTACACTGAGGACACACTGAGATCACACTGAGACCGCACTGAATTTACAATGAGATCACACTGAGTTTACACAGAGACCACACTGAGTTAACACAGAGACCACACTGAGTTTACACTGAGATCACACTGAGTTTACACTGAGATCACACTGAGATCACACTGAGATCACACTGAGATCACACCGAGTTTACGCTGAGATCACACTGAGTTTACACTGAGTTTACACTGAGATCACACTGAGTTTACACAGAGACCACACTGAGTTTACACAGAGACTACACTGAGTTTACACAGAGATCACACGGAGTTTACACTGAGATCACACTGAGTTTACACTGAGATCACCCAGAGACCACACTGAGTTTACACTGGGATCATACTGAGATTTTACTGACTTTACACTGAGATCACACTGAGTTTACCCAGAGACCACACTGAGTTTATACTGGGATCATACTGAGATTTTACTGAGTTTACACTGAGATCACACTAAGTTTATACTGAGTGTACACTGAGATCACACTGAGATCACACTGAGTTTACACTGAGATCACACTGAGTTTACACTGAGACCACACTGAGTTTACACTGAGATCATACTGAGTTTACACTGAGATCACACTGAGTTTATACTGAGCTTACACTGAGATCACACTGAGTTTACACTGAGTTTACACTGAGATCACACTGAGTTTATACTGAGTTTACATTGAGATCACACTGAGTTTACACTGGGATCACACTGAGTTTACACAGAGATCACAGTGAGTTTATACTGAGATTACACTGAGTTTACACTGAGATCACACTGAATTTACACTGAGATCACACTGAGTTTACACTGAGATTACACTGAGTTTACACTGAGATCACACTGAGTTTACACTGAGATCACACTGAATTTACACTGAGATCACACTGAGTTTATACTGAGATCACACTGAGATTACACTGAGTTTACACTGAGATCACACTGAGTTTACACAGAGACCACACTGAGTTTACACTGAGATCACACTGAGTTTATACTGAGTTTACACTGAGATCACACTGAGTTTACACTGAGTTTACACTGAGATCACACTGAGTTTATACTGAGCTTTCACTGAGATCACACAGAGTTTACACTGGGATCACACTGAGTTTACACTGGGATCACACTGAGTTTACACAGAGATCACACTGAATTTACGCAGAGATCACACTGAGTTTACACTGAGATCACACTGAATTTACACTGAGATCACACTGAGTTTATACTGAGCTTACACTGAGATCACACTGAGTTTACACTGAGATCACACTGAGTTTACACTGAGACCACACTGAGTTTACACTGAGACCACACTGAGTTTACACTGAGACCACACTGAGTTTACACTGAGACCACACTGAGTTTACACTGGGATCACACTGAGATTTTACTGAGTTTACACTGAGATCACACTGAGATCATACTGAGATCACACTGAGTTTACACTGAGATCACACTGAGATCACACTGAGATCACACTGAGATCACACTGAGATGAATATGAGTTGACAGTGAGATCACACTGAGTTTACGCTGAGATCACACTGAGGTTACACTGCGATCACACTGAGTTTACACTGAGTTTACACTGAGATCACACTGAGTTTAGACAGAGATGACACTGAGTTTACACAGAGGCCACACTGAGTTTACACTGAGATCACACTGAGTTTAGACTGAGATCACACTGAGTTTAGATTGAGTTTACACTGAGTTTACACTGAGATCACACTGAGTTTAGACTGAGATCACACTGAGTTTAGATTGAGATCACACTGAGTTTACACTGAGATCGCACTGAGTTTACACTGAGATCACACTGAGTTTACACTGAGATCACACTGAGTTTACACTGAGATCCACTGAGTTTAACTGAGTACACTGAGATCACACTGAGTTTATACTGAGTTTACACTGAGATCACACTGAGTTTACACTGAGATCACACTGAGTTTATACTGAGTTTACACTGAGATCACACTGAGTTTACACTGGGATCACACTGAGTTTACCCTGAGATCACACTGAGTTTGCCCTGAGATCACACTGAGTTTATACTGAGTTTACCCTGAGATCACACTGAGTTTACACTGAGAACACACTGAGATCACACTGAGTTTACACTGAGGTCACACTGAGATGACACTGAGATCACACTGAGTTTACACGGAGATCACACTGAGTTTACACAGAGACCACACTGAGTTTACACTGAGATCACACTGAGTTTACACTGAGATCACACTGAGATCACACTGAGATCACACTGAGTTTACACTGAGATCACACAGAGATCACACAGAGATCACACAGAGATCACACAGAGTTTACACTGAGATCACACTGAGTTTACACTGAGATCGCACTGAGTTTACACTGAGATCACACTGAGTTTACACTGAGATCACTCTGAGTTTATACTGAGTTTACACTGAGATCACACTGAGTTTACACTGAGATCACACTGAGTTTACACTGAGGACACACTGAGATCACACTGAGACCGTACTGAATTTACACTGAGATCACACTGAGTTTACACAGAGACCACACTGAGTTTACACAGAGATCACACTGAGTTTACACTGAGTTCACACTGAGATCACACTGAGTTTACACTGAGATCACACTGAGTTTACACTGAGTTTACACTGAGATCACACTGAGTTTACACTGAGATCACACTGAGACCACACTGAGTTTACACAGAGACCACACTGAGTTTACACTGAGATCACACTGAGTTTCACTGAGATCACTCTGAGTATATACTGAGTTTACACTGAGATCACACTGAGTTTACACTGAGATCACACTGAGTTTACACTGAGGACACACTGAGATCACACTGAGACCGCACTGAATTTACACTGAGTTTACACAGAGACCACACTGAGTTTACACAGAGATCACACTGAGTTTACACAGAGATCACACTGAGTTTACACAGAGATCACACTGAGTTTACACAGAGATCACACTGAGTTTACACTGAGTTTACACAGAGATCACACTGAGTTTACACAGAGACCACACTGAGTTTACACAGAGACCACACTGAGTTTACACTGAGTTTACACAGAGATCACACTGAGTTTACACAGAGACCACACTGAGTTTACACTGAGATCATACTGAGTTTACACTGAGTTTACACTGAGATTGCACTGAGTTTATACATAGAACATAGAACATAGAACACTACAGCACAGAACAAGCCCTTCGGCCTTCGATGTTGCGCCGACCAATATAAAAAGCAATGCCCCTCTAAGCTAAACCATTGCCTTCTCTTCCATATACTTATCAACTAACCTCTTAAACGCCACCAAACTTGGCGCATCTACAACCGCTGCAGGCAGGGCATTCCACTCCCGAACCACCCTTTGGGTAAAGAACCTGCCTCTGATATCCGTCCTATAGCTATCACCCCTTAATTTAAAGCTGTGTCCCCTCGTGCTAGCTTTTTCCATCCTAGGAAAAAGGCTATCACTGTCCACCCTATCTAAACCTCTAATCATCTTATATGTTTCGATAAGGTCCCCTCTTAGCCGCCTCCTTTCTAACGAAAACAACCTCAAATCCCTCAGCCTCTCTTCATAAGACCTGCCCTCCATACCAGGCAACATCCTGGTAAACCTCCTCTGTACCCTCTCCAATGCCTCCACATCTTTCTTATAATGTGGGGACCAGAACTGCACACAATACTCCAAGTGCGGCCGCACTAGAGTTTTGTACAGTTGCAACATGACGTTGCGGCTCCGAAATTCAATCCCTCTACCAATAAAAGCCAAGACTCCATATGCCTTCCTAACAACCTTCTCGACCTGACTGCCTACTTTCAGGGATCTATGCACATACACACCAAGATCCCTCTGTTCATCTAGACTACTAAGAATCCTACCATTTGCCCTATACTCTACACATTTATTATTTCTGCCATAGTGCATTACCTCACACTTTTCCACATTAAACTCCATTTGCCACCTCTCGGCCCAGCTCTGCAACTTGTCCAAGTCTCTCTGCAAACTATAACACCCCTCTTCACTATCTACACTCCACCGACTTTAGTGTCATCTGCAAATTTACTAATCCATCCTTCAATACCCTCATCCAGATCATTTATAAAAATTACAAACAGCAGGGGCCCCAAAACAGACCCCTGAGGTACACCACTTGTCACCGACAAGATGAGATCTTGTCACTGACAACTGAGATCACTCTGAGTTCACACTGAGATTACACTGAGTTCACACTGAGTTAACACTGGGATCACACTGAGTTAACACTGGGATCACACTGAGTTAACACTGGGATCACACTGAGATTACACTGAGATCGCACTAAGTTTACACCTGGATCACATTGAGTTTACACTGATATCACATTAAGTTTACACTGGGATCACACTGAGATTACACTGAGTTTACACTGGGATCACGCTGAGTTCACACTGGGATCACACTGAGATTATACTGAGATTACACTGGGATCACACTGGGATCACACTGAGTTTACACTGGGATCACACAGATTACGCTGAGTTTATGCTGGGATTAAACTCTACACCTATTTTCTTACCGGATATAAATGTGATTCCGTCTGTAAACTTCATCGGAACTGCGAGATTTTCGGGTCCGAGTGAGAATCCGCCACCTCCTCTTCCTCCTCCTCTATCTCTTTCCCTCTGTCTCTCCCTCCCTCCCTCTCTCTCAATCTCTCTCTATTTCTCTCTCCCCTCCGTCCCTCACTCTCTCACTCTCTCTATCTCTCCCTCTCTCTCTCCCTCCCTCTCTCCCTCTCTCTATCACTCCCTCTCTCTCCCTCTCTCTATCACTCCCTCTCTCTCTCCATCACTCCCTCTCTCTCTCCCTCTCTCTCCCCCCTCTATCACTCCCTCTCTCTATCTCTCCCTCCCTCCCTCCTCTGTCACTCCCTCTCTCTATCTCTCCCTCCCTCTCTCCCTCACTCCCTCCTCTCTCTCCCTCCTCTCTCTTCCCTCTCTCTCTCCCTCCCTCTCTCTCTCTCCCTCTCTCTATCTCTCCCTCTCTCTTCTCACTCCCTCTCTCTCCCTCTCTCTATCTCTCCCTCTCTCACTCTCCCTCCTCTCTCCCTCTCTCTATCTCTCCCCTCTCTCCCCCTCTCTCTATCTCTCCCTCTCTCCCTCTCCCTCTCTCACTCCCTCTCTCCCTCTCTCTATCTCTCCCTCTCTCCCTCTCTCTCCCTCCCTCTCTCCCTCTCTCTATCTCTCTCACTCTCTCATGCCCGTTACTCTCTCGGTTCCCCCAAGTTTTTATTGTTTGTATTTGTTGCCAAGAGACACTCTGACGTCATAGAAAAAAGTTGCAATTTCTCGAAGGAACAAAAAAGGCGGCAACTGCACAGAGATAGAACCATCCCATAATAATCAACCCCATTCAGTGACCCCATCCCATAATAATCAACCCCATTCAGAGAGTGTACCCCAGTGAGAATCAGCACCTTCAGGGGAGGAGGGGGACCCTGTACCCCAGTGAGAATCAGCACCTTCAGGAGAGGAGGGGGACCCTGTACCCCAGTGAGAATCAGCACCTTCAGGAGGGGAGGGGGACCCTGTACCCCAGTGAGAGTCAGCACCTTCAGGAGAGGAGGGGGATCCTGTACCCCAGTGAGAGTCAGCACCTTCAGGAGAGGAGGGGGACCCTGTACCCCAGTGAGAGTCAGCACCTTCAGGAGAGGAGGGGGACCCTGTACCCCAGTGAGAGTCAGCACCTTCAGGAGAGGAGGGGGACCCTGTACCCCAGTGAGAGTCAGCACCTTCAGGAGGGGGACCCTGTACCCCAGTGAGAGTCAGCACCTTCAGGAGGGGGACCCTGTACCCCAGTGAGAGTCAGCACCTTCAGGAGGGGGACCCTGTACCCCAGTGAGAGTCAGCACCTTCAGGAGGGGAGGGGGACCTGTACCCCAGTGAGATAGCACCTTCAGGAGGGAGGGGGACCCTGTACCCCAGTGAGAGTCAGCCCCTCAGGAAGGAGGGGACCCTGTACCCCAGTGAGAGTCAGCACCTTCAGGAGAGGAGGGGGACCCTGTACCCCAGTGAGAGTCAGCACCTTCAGGAGAGGAGGGGGACCCTGTACCCCAGTGAGAATCAGCACCTTCAGGAGAGGAGGGGGACCCTGTACCCCAGTGAGAATCAGCACCTTCAGGAGAGGAGGGGGACCCTGTACCCCAGTGAGAATCAGCACCTTCAGGAGAGGAGGGAGACCCTGTACCCCAGTGAGAGTCAGCATCTTCAGGAAAAGAGGGGGACCCTGTACCCCAGTGAGAATCAGCACCTTCAGGAGAGGAGGGAGACCCTGTACCCCAATGAGAGTCAGCACCTTCAGCAGAGGAGGGGGACCCTGTACCCCAGTGAGAATCAGCACCTTCAGGAGAGGAGGGGGACCCTGTACCCCAGTGAGAATCAGCACCTTCAGGATGGGAGGGGGACCCTGTACCCCAGTGAGAATTAGCAACTTCAGGAGAGGAGGGGGACCCTGTACCCCAGTGAGAGTCAGCACCTTCAGGAGAGGAGGGGGATCCTGAACCCCAGTGAGAGTCAGCACCTTCAGGAGAGGAGGGGGACCCTGAACCCCAGTGAGAGTCAGCACCTTCAGGAGAGGAAGGGGACCCTGTACCCCAGTGAGAGTCAGCACCTTCAGGGGAGGAGGGGATCCTGTACCCCAGTGAGAGTCAGCACCTTCAGGAGAGGAGGGGGACCCTGTAACCCAGTGAGAATCAGCACCTTCAGGAGAGGAGGGGGACCCTGTACCCCAGTGAGAATCAGCACCTTCCGAGGGGAGGGGGACCCTGTACCCCAGTGAGAGTCAGCACCTTCAGGAGAGGAGGGGACCCTGTACCCCAGTGAGATCGCACCTTCAGGAGGGAGGGGGACCCTGTACCCCAGTGAGAGTCAGCACCTTCAGGAGAGGAGGGGTCCCTGTACCCCAGTGAGAGTCAGCATCTTCAGGGGAGGAGGGGGACCCTGTACCCCAGTGAGAATCAGCACCTTCCGGAGGGGAGGGGGACCCTGTACCCCAGTGAGAGTCAGCACCTTCAGGAGGGGAGGGAGACCCTGTACCCCAGTGAGAGTCAGCACCTTCAGGAGAGGAGGGGGACCCTGTACCCCAGTGAGAGTCAGCACCTTCAGGAGAGGAGGGGGACCCTGTACCCCAGTGAGAGTCAGCACCTTCAAGAGGGGAGGGGGACCCTGTACCCCAGTGAGAATCAGCACCTTCAGGAAAAGAGGGGGACCCTGTACCCCAGTGAGAATCAGCACCTTCAGGAGAGGAGGGGGACCCTGTACCCCAGTGAGAATCAGCACCTCAGGAGGGAGGGGGACCCTGTACCCCAGTGAGAGTCAGCACCTTCAGGAGAGGAGGGGGACCCTGTACCCCAGTGAGAGTCAGCACCTTCAGGAGAGGAGGGGGACCCTGTACCCCAGTGAGAATCAGCACCTTCAGGAGAGGAGGGGGACCCTGTACCCCAGTGAGAATCAGCACCTTCAGGAGAGGAGGGGGACCCTGTACCCCAGTGAGAATCAGCACCTTCAGGAGAGGAGGGGGACCCTGTACCCCAGTGAGAGTCAGCACCTTCAGGAGAGGAGGGGGACCCTGTACCCCAGTGAGAGTCAGCACCTTCAGGAGAGGAGGGGGACCCTGTACCCCAGTGAGAATCAGCACCTTCAGGAGAGGAGGAGGACCCTGTACCCCAGTGAGAATCAGCACCTTCAGGAGAGGAGGGGGACCCTGTACCCCAGTGAGAATCAGCACCTTCAGGAGAGGAGGGGGACCCTGTACCCCAGTGAGAATCAGCACCTTCAGGAGGGGAGGGGGACCCTGTACCCCAGTGAGAATCAGCACCTTCAGGAGAGGAGGGGGACCCTGTACCCCAGTGAGAATCAGCACCTTCAGGAGAGGAGGGGACCCTGTACCCCAGTGAGAGTCAGCACCTTCAGGAGGGGAGGGGGACCCTGTACCCCAGTGAGAGTCAGCACCTTCAGGAGAGGAGGGGGACCCTGTACCCCAGTGAGAATCAGCACCTTCAGGAGAGGAGGGGGACCCTGTACCCCAGTGAGAATCAGCACCTTCAGGAGAGGAGGGGGACCCTGTACCCCAGTGAGAATCAGCACCTTCAGGAGAGGAGGGGGACCCTGTACCCCAGTGAGAATCAGCACCTTCAGGAGAGGAGGGGGACCTGACCCCAGTGAGAATCAGCACCTTCAGGAGAGGAGGGGGACCTTACCCCAGTTAGAGTCAGCACCTTCAGGAGAGGAGGGGGACCCTTTACCCCAGTGAGAGTCAGCACCTTCAGGAGAGGAGGGGGACCCTGTACCCCAGTGAGAGTCAGCACCTTCAGGAGAGGAGGGGGACCCTGTACCCCAGTGAGAGTCAGCACCTTCAGGAGAGGAGGGGGACCCTGTACCCCAGTGAGAGTCAGCACCTTCAGGAGAGGAGGGGGACCCTGTACCCCAGTGAGAGTCAGCACCTTCAGGAGAGGAGGGGGACCCTGTACCCCAGTGAGAATCAGCACCTTCAGGAGAGGAGGGGGACCCTGTACCCCAGTGAGAATCAGCACCTTCAGGAGAGGAGGGGGACCCTGTACCCCAGTGAGAATCAGCACCTTCAGGAGAGGAGGGGGACCCTGTACCCCAGTGAGAATCAGCACCTTCAGGAGAGGAGGGGGACCCTGTACCCCAGTGAGAATCAGCACCTTCAGGAGAGGAGGGGGACCCTGTACCCCAGTGAGAATCAGCACCTTCAGGAGAGGAGGGGGACCCTGTACCCCAGTGAGAATCAGCACCTTCAGGAGAGGAGGGGGACCCTGTACCCCAGTGAGAGTCAGCACCTTCAGGAGAGGAGGGGGACCCTGTACCCCAGTGAGAGTCAGCACCTTCAGGAGAGGAGGGGGACCCTGTACCCCAGTGAGAATCAGCACCTTCAGGAGAGGAGGGGGATCCTGTACCCCGGTGAGAATCAGCACCTTCAGGAGAGGAGGGGGATCCTGTACCCTAGTGAGAGTCAGCACCTTCAGGGGAGAGTGGGTCCCTTTACCCCAGTGAGAGTCAGCACCTTCAGGAGAGGAGGGGGACCCTGTACCCCAATGAGAGTCAGCACCTTCAGGGAGGAGAACCCACCCCAAACACCTCAGGAGAGGAGGGACCTGTACCCAGTAGTCAGCACCTTCAGGAAGGAGGAGGACCCTGTACCCCAGTGAGAATCAGCACCTTCAGGAGAGGAGGGGGACCCTGTACCCCAGTGAGAATCAGCACCTTCAGGAGAGGAGGGAGACCCTGTACCCCAGTGAGAATCAGCACCTTCAGGAGGGGAGGGGGACCCTGTACCCCAGTGAGAATCAGCACCTTCAGGAGAGGAGCGGGACCCTGTACCCCCGTGAGAGTTGACACGTCTTGACCTTTGGAAGATAAGGAAATAAAGTTTTGTTGTTCTTCAGTCTCTCTATGAGTCAGAAAAGGCACCTGTAAATCTCTAATAATGATAACTTCTGCGTTGATATGTGAGGCCCCAAAAAGAGATTAATCCCATCCATCCCACATAATGTACTTCATTAATGAGTTCATCAGCAATTTTTTAATATCTGCTAATGAGATTATCACTCAGTACCGAGATTGGAGAGATCCAAAAATGTAAAACTCCCAACGTACATTTGTTGGTGACAGTGTAGATGGAGATTTGCTCTGTATCTAACCTCGTGCTGTCTGTTGTCATAGTGTCTGCATGGTCTCCCCAATGTACAATGCCTCAGGACATTTTCTCCTGTAGGACAGGTACAGCATGGGGTTAGATACAGAGTAAAGCTCCCTCTACACTGTCTCCGTTAAATATTTCACTGCACTGACCTCTCAACAAAGGGAACAGCTGCTCCATTGTTAGAGGAAGTTAGGATAACTTGTTACTAAAAGCTTAATAAATTGCTGTAGACTAACTTCAAATGAATATAATACAGAAGAAACACAAATTGTCAGGAATTATTAAGGTACTGTTTTGCTTTGAAACACATGTAATCATTGATGTTGCAGTTGTATACAACTTTGGTTAGGCCTCACTTGGAATACTGCGCCCAGTTCTGGTCTCCGTACTATCGGAAGGATGTGGAGTCCTTGGAGAGAGTGCAGAGGAGGGTTACCAGGATGCTGCCTGGTATGGAAGGACTGTCCTATGAGGAACGATTAGATAGACTGGGGTTGTTTTCCCTTGGAAGACGTCGGCTTAGAGGGGATCTCATAGAGGTGTATAAGATTATAAGGGGTATAGATAGAGTAAATGGAGGTAAACTTGTTCCACCTTTAGAAATGGATAGGACGAGAGGTCATGGCCATAGGGTGAGGGGGGCTATGTATAGGACGAATGTTAGAGGGCAGTTTTTCACACAAAGGGTAGTGGGGGTGTGGAATGTACTGCCGAGTAAGGTGGTGGGAGCAGGCACACTGGGGCTGTTTAAGGGTCTCTTGGACAGCCACATGAGCGGTATGCAGATAGAGGGATATATTAGGACTGTTTAACTACGGCTTTTTTCCACAGGTAATTCAGTCCATACTTTGAGCATGCATTCGGCAGGTGGTGCGGGTACAGCTCTTGGATGTTGATTCGTGGGTTGCCTGGTACCTCATGTCGTAAATGAGTGCTTTATGTGGACCATCTGAAGGGCACCATGACAGCTCAGAGACTATCGATGTGGCTGTGCAGACACTTGGAATTGGGGCGGTGTCTGCGGGAGTTTGCGCGTTCTCCCCGTGGTTGCGTGGGTTTTCTCCGGGCACTCCGGTTTCCTCCCACAACCCAAAAAATTCGCTCTTAGGCTGATTGGGAAACAAATTGTCCCTATGGTGAAAATTTTCCATATTAGGAATAATATATATATTATTATATAGGAATATTAAAATAGGATAATGTATTTGGTATGACGGTGGCGCGGGCTCGTTGGGCCGAAGGGCCTGTTTCCCGTGCTGTGTTGCTTAATAAAAAAAAAATTGTAAGAGAATTTAAACATGTGTTTTTGTTGTTCTGTATTATAATAGAACATAGAACATAGAACATTACAGCACAGAACAGGCCCTTCGGCCTTCGATGTTGCGCCGACCAATATAAAAAGCAATGCCCCTCCATACTAAACCATTCCCTTCTCTTCCATATACTTATCAACTAATAATGTACACCTTGTGTAATTACAGACTGCTCCAAGGCTTAACGGGATAAAAGATGAGTGAGACTGATCACATTGTGTAACAATGATACAGCCATTGAGCAGTTTTTATCAGTATTGTTACGGAAGGTATACGTTTCCCAGACACTAGAATTAATAGAAAAATTCAATTTATTCTGATAAGAGATTGTTGACTGTGGAACAGAATTCTTTAACTCAATGAGCAACATGATTGGGGTTGCTAAGAGACTGTGGGCGGAACTTTCAGATTCTACGGACTGCTGAATTCTCATGCTGCCAGAGTAAGATGTTATTGGCCCAGGTAAAGGACTCAAATGATTGGCTCATCCAGTAGTGATGGACGTGTCAGGGAGCAGAGGATTTTATATATAAGTGCAGTACGTCTTACAATGTCATTTAAAATGACTTGCGCTGCTTCAAATCATTTCTCCCACATATGGACCAGGCCTGGGGAAAATAAAGTCCACCTTCAACCAGAATTTCCTGTTTCTGTGAGTTCTTTCTATTTGCTGAGCTCTAATTCACAAAGTCTCCTGAATAAAAGCCAGCGTGATACTTGGGTAGAGCAGGGACAAGAATGGATGTTGCAGGTTCTGGGGTTCAAATGCTTCAGTCGGAATAGAGAAGGAGGTAGAAGGTGGGGAGGAGTGGCATTATTAGTCAAAGACTGTATCACAGTGACAGAAAAGAAGTTTGATGAGGACTTGTCTGTTGAGGTAGTATGGGCTGAGATTAGAAACAGGAGAGGAGAGGTCACCCTGTTGGGAGTCTTTTATAGACCTCCTAAAAGTTCTAGAGAGGTAGAGGAAAGGATTGCAAAGTCGATCCTGGACAGGAGTGAAAGTAATAGGGTAATTGTTATGGGGGACTTTAACTTTACTAATATTGATTGGAATAGCTATAGCTCTAGCTCGTTAGAGGGGTCAGTTTTCGTACAAAGTGTGCAGGAAGGTTTTTTGACTCAGTATGTAGATAGGCCAACTAGAGGTGAGGCTACATTGGATTTGGTGCTGGGCAATGAGCCAGACCAGGTGTTAGACTTGGAAGTTGGTGAACATTTTGGTGATAGTGACCACAATTCGGTTACGTTCACCTTAGTGATGGATAGGGATAGGCATGAAGCTGGGGGCAGTAGTTATAGCTGGGGGAAGGGTAATTATGAGGCCATCAGGAGAGAATTAGGGTGCATAGATTGGACTAGGAAACTACAGGGACTGGGAACATCTGAATGTGGAGCTTATTCAAGGAGCAGCTGCTGCGAGTCCTTGATAAGTATGTCCCTGTCAGGCAAGGAGGAAATGGTCGAGTAAGAGAACTTGGTGTACGAAAAAAGTTAATTCGCTGGTAAAAGGAAAAGGAGGCTTATGTCAGGATGAGGCTTGAAGGCTCAGTTAGTGCAATGGATAGTTATAGATTAGCCAGGAGGGAGCTAGTGAGTTGAGGAGAGCTAAGAGAGGACACGAGAAGACTTTGGCTGATAGGATTAAGGAGAATCCTAAAGCTTTCTTTAGATATGTTAAGAATAGAAGATTGGTTAGGACAAGATTAGGGCCAGTCATAGACAGCAGTGGGAAGTTGTGCGTGGAGCCTGAAGAGATTGGAGAGGCACTGAATAAATATTTCTCTTCGGTATTCACGCAGGGTGATGTAAATGTAGTTATGGAGAACAGTGAGGTACAGGGTTGCAAACTGGAAAGTATTGAGGTAGATAGGGAGGATGTGCTAGATATTCTTGAGGGTTTGAAGTTGGATAAGTCCCCTGGGCCGGACGGGATTTACCCTAGGATTCTCTGGGAGGCAAGAGAGGAGATTGCAGAGCCTCTGGCTCTGATCTTCAGGTCATCTTTGGTTACGGGTGTGGTTCCGGAGGACTGGAGGATAGCGAATGTGGTCCCATTGTTCAAGAAGGGGAAGAGAGACCTTCCAGGGAATTATAGGCCAGTGAGTCTTACTTCTGTTGTGGGCAAAGTATTGGAGAGAATTATTAGGGATAGGATTTATAGTTATTTAGAGAGAAATGAATTGATTGGGGATAGTCAGCATGGTTTCGTGAAGGGTAGGTCATACCTTACTAACCTCATTGAGTTTTTTGAGAAAGTGACCAGAGAGGTGGATGGGGTTAAGGCGGTTGATGTAGTATATATGGACTTTAGTAAGGCTTTTGATAAGGTGGCCCATGGAAGACTTCTACAGAAAATGCAGATGTGTGGAATAGAGGGTGATTTAGCTAATTGGATTAGAAATTGGCTAGCAGATAGAAGACAGAGGGTGGTGGTTGATGGGAGATATTCATCATGGAGTTCGGTGACAAGTGGTGTACCTCAGGGGTCTGTTTTGCGGCCCCTGCTGTTTGTAATTTTTATAAATGATCTGGATGAGGGTATTGAAGGATGGATTAGTAAATTTGCAGATGACACTAAAGTCGGTGGAGTGGTAGATATTGAAGAGGGGTGTTATAGTTTGCAGAGAGACTTGGACAAGTTGCAGAGCTGGGCCGAGAGGTGGCAAATGGAGTTTAATGTGGAAAAGTGTGAGGTAATTCACTTTGGCAGGAATAACAAATGTGTAGAGTATAGGGCTAATGGTAGGACTCTTAATAGTGTTAATGAACAGAGGGATCTTGGTGTATATGTGCATAGATCCCTGAAAGTTGGCAATCAAGTCGATAAGGTTGTTAAGAAGGCATATGAGTCTTAGCTTTTATTGGTAGGGGGATTGAATTTCGGAGCCGCAACGTCATGTTGCAACTGTACAAAACTCTAGTGCGGCCGCACTTGGAGTATTGTGTGCAGTTCTGGTCCCCACATTATAAGAAAGATGTGGAGGCATTGGAGAGGGTACAGAAGAGGTTTACCAGGATGTTGCCTGGTATGGAGGGCAGGTCTTATGAAGAGAGGCTGAGGGATTTGAGGTTGTTTTCGTTAGAAAGAAGGCGGCTAAGAGGAGACCTTATTGAAACATATAAGATGATTAGAGGTTTAGATAGGGTGGACAGTGATAGCTTTTTCCTAGGATGGAGAAAGCTAGCACGAGGGGACACAGCTTTAAATTAAGGGGTGATAGTTATAGGACGGATATCAGAGGTAGGTTCTTTACCCAAAGGGTGGTTCGGGAGTGGAATGCCCTGCCTGCAGCAGTTGTAGATGCGCCAAGTTTGGTGGCGTTTAAGAGGTTAGTTGATAAGTATATGGAAGAGAAGGGAATGGTTTAGTTTGGAGGGGCATTGCTTTTCATATTGGTCGGCGCAACATCGAAGGCCGAAGGGCCTGTTCTGTGCTGCAATGTTCTATGTTCTATGTTCTATACTTAGGTCTCTGAAACAGCTGCTACATCCCCCCTCACTCTGTCCATATCCCTCATAATCTTATATAACTCAATCAAATTCCTCCTCAGCCTTCTCTGCTCAAAAGAATATAGAAATAACCTGAGCACCCCAGATCCCTCTGCTCCACTGAGTTTCCTAAAATCCCACATTCATTAAAAAATCCTGCGTCTTGTTACTTCCAAAGTGCATCCCCTCGTAGTTATCAGGGTTCAATACAATCTGCCCTTGCTCTGCTCATTGAACTATCCACCTGTATCCTTCTGTAATCTACAACCCTCTTCACTATGAACCATCTAGAATCCTCATGTCGTCTGCAAACTTGTTTCTCATCTCCACCCTTCATCCCTTCCTTTAGGTTGCAGCAGCTGAGACTTTGGTAACCTGGTGGAGCTGCCAGTTCAGGAACATGCTTGTGGTCAGGGAGATTCCTGACTGTTTGTCCAGGTATTCCCCGGCCAGGAAGCCGAGTGTTTCTGTGTGTAGTTGCTCACCATGATGGGTTTGGAGACAGAGCAGGTGAATGGGCACTCTGTGACTCTGGCTCATTGGTCAGCCCAAGGCTGCTGTGAGACGCTGAGTTCCTCTTTCTCCGCAGGATTTTAGAGATTCCTGCAGCAGATTGTTTCCTGCCTGTGCTGGTTTGGAGCCAGGGTGATGGTTGTGGGTGACTGGGTTTGGCTGTGGTCTGTTTGACGTCTCTCTGGGTATGGTGCCAGTGTTGTGGGTTTTTGTAGTCCCAAGCCTGGCTGATGATGAATCTATTTGATGCCAATATTTGGAGCAGAGCTGTTACCGTGAAGTCTCCTGCTTCTCCCTCTGATGGAACAGGGCGATCGTTACTGAACCTTCACTGTCAGGAGGAGGATTCTATTGGGTTATGTTTTCCCCTCCATACCCTCTCATGCCTCACACACCCTTCCCTCCCTCACACACCCTCCCCTTCTCTCACACATCCTCCCCCTCCCTCACACACCCTTCCCTCCCTCACACACCCTTCCCCTCCCTCACACACCCTTCCCTCCCTCACACACCCTTCCCCTCCTCACACACCCTCCCCTCCCTCACACACCCTTCCCCTCCCTCACACACCCTTCCCCTCCCTCACACACCCTTTCCCTCCCTCACACACCCTTCCCTCCCTCACACACCCTCCCCTCCCTCACACACCCTCCCCTCCCTCCACACACCTCACACCTTCCCTCCCTCCACACCCTTCCCCTCCCTCACACACCCTCCCTCCCTCACACACCCTTCCCTCCCTCACACACCCTTCCTCCCTCACACACCCTCCCCTCCCTCACACACCCTTCCCTCCCTCACACACCCTTCCCCTCCCTCACACACCCTTCCCTCCCTCACACACCCTCCCCTCCCTCACACACCCTCTGTCCCTCCCTCCATCCCTCTGTCCCAGGCCTGTTTGAAGGTTTGTGTCTCTCCTCAGAGTCTGATGTTGATATTTTGGAGGAGGATCAGCTTGTGTCCCTTTGGGATGAGTGACAGTGATTGGTTGAGGTTGGAGTCGATTGCCTCCTGCCTAGTCCATGGTGTCTGGGATTGGGAGTCTGTGCTGTCCACTCCGAGCTGCTGCTTCTGGGGGTGAGGCGTCTGTTCACCCCGCAGTGGTAGTGGGGGTGGGATTGTGAGAGCTCTGGCCATTTTGTGTGGTGGGTGTGGGAGATATCTGTACATGGATTCTGGGTCCGCAGTGTGCACCTCGCAACACATGGACCCAGTGGGAAGGTCCGGTCCAATCCGAGGATCTGGGGATCAGGCTCTGCTAAAGGACAAGGGGGCAAACAAATTCACTTCATCCACCAATCATCTGCCTGCCTGGCACTAACATCACATTTTAGGTGTGGTGTAATTCCCATACTGCTTCATCACAAACCTGATAGCAGAACACTATTCAATCCCATCCTAAACCCTGTGTACTGTCTGTGTACGGAAATGTGATGTGGTGGCCATTACAGAGACTTAGTTGTCTCAGGGACAGGACTGGGTACTTCAGGTGCCAGGATTCAGATGCTTCAGGAAGGACAGGGAGGGAGGTAGAAGAGGTGGGGGAGTGGCACTGTTGATCAGGGACAGTGTCACAGCTATAGAGAAGGAGGATGCCGTGGAGAGACTGCCTACGGAGCCTCTGTGGGTGTAAGTTAGGAACAGCAAGGGGTCAAAAACTTTGCTGGGTGTTTTCTATAGGCCACCCAATAGTGACAGGGATGTTGAACAAAGAACAAAGAACAAAACAGCATGGGAAACAGGCCCTTCGGCCCAACGAGCCCATGCCGCCACCTCGATGTTCCCACTTCTACCCGTGATCCCTGTCCATGTTTATAGATCTATGGATTAAAAACCAAATTTGAGACAATTTAGGGAGAATTTGTTTGCCAATTAGCCTAAGAGCACATCTTTGGGATGTGGGAGGAAACCGGGCTCCCGGAGAAAACCCACGCAAGCACGGGGAGAATGCGCAAACTCCCACAGACACAGGCCCAAATCCATGTATCTGCACAGCACAGCGATAGTCACTGAGCTGTCGTGTTGCCCATCAGATGGTCCAGGTCAAGCGCACACTAACGACGTGAAGCACTAGGATACTCTCGAAAAAAATCCAAGAGCAGCCCTCTCACGACCCATCGCGTGTATACCCCTCGTTAGACAACAAGGTGGACCAAAACACCTGTAGGATAAAAACAAGTACATCAATATCATCATCTATTTACACACTTCCCATGGACTCCCAAGGCTCATGATCCCTATTTTAAATCAGTTTTCTATTTTCTAGGTGCAGAAAGGGAAACAGATCTGAGAGAGATGTAGAAATAACAGAATTATCAAGATGGGAGACTTTAATTTCCCAAACATCGACTGGAATATCCCCAGGGTAAGGGGTTTGGATGGGGAGGAGTTTGTTAGGTGTGTTCAGGAGGGTTTTCTGACACAGCACGTGGATAAGCCTACAAGAGGAGAGGCTGTACTGGACCTGGTGCTGGTTAATGAACCAGGACAGATATCGGATCTCTCGGTAGGAGATCATCTCGCGAATGGTGATCATAATTCTATCTCCTTCACGATAGCATTGGAAAGAGATAGGATTAGGGCAGGATAGGAAGGTGTTTATCTGGAGTAGGGGGGAATATGAAATCATTAGGCAGGAAATTGGAAGAGTAAACTGGAAGGAGGTGTTCTTGGGGAAAAGTAACTGAAGGAAGGTGGCAGATTTTCAAGGAATGTTTGTCTGGAGCTCTGCACAACAACGTTCTGGTGAGACAAGGAGGTTTTGGTAGGTCGAGAGAACCGTGGTGTACAAAGGTTGTGATGAACCTAGTTAGGAAGAAAAGAAAGTTGTACAATAGGTTCAGGGAGCTAGGGGATGTTAAGGATCTAGAGGTGTATAAGACTTGTAGAAGGGAGCTTAAAAAGGAAATTAGAAGAGCCAGAAGGGGTCACGAGAAGGCTTTGGTGGGTAGGATTAAGGAGAATCCCAAGGCATTCTACAAATATATGAAGAGTAAAAGGATGAGAAGAGAAGGGATAGGACCTATAAAAGATGAAGGGGGAAAAGTCTGTGTGGAACCAGAAGAAATGGCAGAGGTGCTTAACAAGTACTTTGCCTCAGTATTCACAGTGGAGAGTGATCTGGGGGGGGTTGTACTACAGGAATGTGGCAAAGTGAAAAGATTGAGTATGTGGACATTAAGAAAGAGGAGGTGTTGGAACTATTAAATTCCATCAAGGTAGATAAGTCGCCAGGTCCGAATGGGATGTACCCCAGGTTACTGTGGGAGGTGAGGGAAGTGATTGCAGAGCCCCTGGAGAAGATCTTTGCGTCGTCGATGGAGACGGGAGAGGTTCCGGAAGATTGGAGGATTGCAGATGTGGTGCCTATTTTCAAGAAGGAGAATAGGGATAGCCCGGGGAATTACTGACCAGTGAATCTGACCTCAGTGGTCGGTAAATTGATGGAGAGGATTCTGAGAGATAGGATTTATGAGCATTTAGAGAAATTCAATATGATCAGGAATAGTCAACACGGCTTTGTTAAGGGCAGACCGTGCCTTACGAGCCTAGTTGAGTTCTTCGAAAATGTGACTGAACACATTGACAAAGGAAGAGCAGCGGACGTGGTGTACATGGACTTCAGCAAGGCTTTTGACAAGGTCCCACATGCAAGACTTCTTGAGAAGGTGAGAGGCCATGGGATCCAAGGGGCTTTGGCCTTGTGGATCCAGAACTGGCTTTGCTGCAGAAGGCAGAGGGTGGTTGTGGATGGGTCTTGTTCTGCATGGAGGTCGATCACCAGTGAGTGCCCCAGGGATCTGTTCTAGGACCCCTGCTGTTTGTCATTTTCATAAATGACCTGGATGAGGAAGTGGAGGGATGTGTTAGTAAATTCACCGATGTTACAAAGGTTGATGGTGTTGTGGATAGTCTGGAGGGATGTCTGAAGCGGGACACAGATGAGATGCAAGACTGGGCAGAGAAGTGGCAGATGGACTTCAACGCAGATAAATGTGTGGTGGTGCATTTTGGCAGGAACAATGGGATGAAGGAGTACAATATTAATGGTAGGAGTCTTAGCAGTGTTGAGGAGCAGAAGGATCTTGGGGTCTGGGTCCATAGGTCTCTTAAATCTGCCCCGCAAGTGGAGGATGTGGTCAAGAAGGCATATGGAACATAGAACATTACAGCGCAGAACAGGCCCTTCGGCCTTTGATGTTGCGCTGACCAATCAGGAAAAAGCAATGACCCTCTAACCTAAACCATTCCCTTTTCATCCATAAACTTATCTACTAACCTCTTAAACGCCACCAAACTTGGCGCATCTACAACTGCAGCAGGCAGGGCATTCCATACCCTTATCACCCTCTGGGTAAAGAACCTACTTCTGACATCCATCCTATAACAACCACCCCTTAATTTAAAGCTATGTCCCCTCATGCTAGCTTTCTCCATCCTAGGAAAAAGGCTATCACTGTCCACCCTATCTAAACCTCTAATCATCTTATATGTTTCAATAAGGTTTCCTCTTAGCCGCCTTCTTTCTAACGAAAACAACCTCAAATCCCTCAGCTTCTCTTCATAAGACCTGCCCTTCCATACCAGGCAACATCCTGGTAAACCTCCTCTGTACCCTCTCCAATGCCTCCACATCTTTCTTATAATGCGGGGACCAGAACTGTACACAATACTCTAAGTGCGGCCGCGCTAGAGTTTTGTACACTTGCAACATGACGTTGCGGCATACGGTGAAATGGCCTTCATTAGTAGAGGGATTGAGCTTAGGAGTGGGAGGTAATGATGTAACTTTATAAGACTCTTGTCAGACCCCACTTGGAGTACTGTGTGCAGTTCTGGTCGCCTCATTATAGGAAGGATGTAGAGGCTATTGAGAGGGTTCAGAGGAGATTTACAAGGATGCTGCCTGGATTGGGAGGCAGGCCTTATGAAGATAGGTTGAGGGAGCTGTGACTCTTCTCACTGGAGAGACGTAGGTTGAGAGGCGACCTGATAGAGGTTTATAAAATGTTGAGAGGAATAGATAGGGTGGACTCTCAGAGACTATTTCCCCAAGCTGAAATGGTCACTATGAGAGGACACAGATTTAAGGTGCAGGGAAGCAAATACAAAGGAGATGTCAGGGGGAGGTTTTTCACTCAGAGGGTGGTGAGTGAATGGAACCGACTGCCGTCGGAGGTGGTAGAGGCGAACTCGCTGGGGTCTTTTAAAAGACTTCTGGATGAGTATATGGGATTTAATGGGATAGGGGGTTATAGATAGGTCTGGTGGGTATAGATGTGATCAGCACAACTTGTGGGCCGAAGGGCCTGTTTGTGTTGTAATGTTCTATGTTCTATGTGTACCATCCTGAACGGTGTGTACTGTCTGTGTACCATCCTGAACCCTGTGTACTGTCTGTGTGTACCATCCTGAACGCTGTGTACTGTCTGTGTACCATCCTGAATGCTGTGAACTGTCTGTGTACCATCCTAAATGCTGTGTACTGTCTGTGTACCATCCTGAACCCTGTGTACTGTCTGTGTGCCATCCTGAACGGTGTGTACTGTCTGTGTACCATCCTGAACGCTGTGTACTGTCTGTGTACCATCCTGAACACTGTGTACTGTCTGTGTACCATCCTGAACCCTGTATACTGTCTGTGTATCATCCTGAACGCTGTGTACTGTCTGTGTACCATCCTGAACGCTGTGTACTGTCTGTGTACCATCCTGAACCCTGTGTACTGTCTGTGTACCATCCTGATCCCTGTGTACTGTCTGTGTACCATCCTGAACCCTGTGTACTGTCTGTGTACCATCCTGAACCCTATGTACTGTCTGTGTACCATCCTGAATGGTATGTATTGTCTGTGTACCATCCTGAACGCTGTGTTCTGTCTGTGTATCATCCTGAACGGTGTGTACTGTCTGTGTACCATCCTGAACCCTGTGTACTGTCTGTGTACCATCCTGAACCCTGTGTACTGTCTGTGTATCATCCTGAACGGTGTGTACTGTCTGTGTACCATCCTGAACCCTGTGTACTGTCTGTCTACCATCCTGAACACTGTGTACTGTCTGTGTACTATCCTGAACGCTGTGTACTGTCTGTGTACCATCCTGAACCCTGTGTACTGTCTGTGTACCATCCTGATCCCTGTGTACTGTCTGTGTACCATCCTGAATGGTGTGTATTGTCTGTGTGTACCATCCTGAACCCTGTGTACTGTCTGTGTATCATCCTGACGCTGTGTACTGTCTGTGTACCATCCTGAACTGTGTACTGTCTGTGTACCATCCTGAACGGTGTGTACTGTCTGTGTACCATCTGAATGCTGTGTACTGTCTGTGTACCATCCTGAACCCTGTGCACTGTCTGTGTACCATCCTGAACGCTGTGTACTGTCTGTGTACCATCCTGAACGCTGTGTACTGTCTGTGTACTATCCTGAACCCTGTGTACTGTCTGTGTACCATCCTGAATGCTGTGTACTGTCTGTGTGTACCATCCTGAACCCTGTGTACTGTCTGTGTACCATCCTGAACGGTGTGTACTGTCTGTGTACCATCCTGAACCCTGTGTACTGTCTGTGTACCATCATGAATGGTGTGTACTGTCTGTGTACCATCCTGAACGCTGTGCACTGTCTGTGTACCATCCTGAACGGTGTGTACTGTCTGTGTACCATCCTGAACGGTGTGTACTGTCTGTGTACTATCCTCAACGCTGTGTACTGTGTGTGTACTATCCTGAACGCTGTGTACTGTCTGTGTACTATCCTGAACGCTGTGTACTGTCTGTGTACCATCCTGAACGCTGTGTACTGTCTGTGTACCATCCTGAACGGTGTGTACTGTCTGTGTACCATCCTGAACCCTGTGTACTGTCTGTGTACCATCCTGGACCCTGTGTACTGTCTGTGTACTATCCTGAATGCTGTGTACTGTCTGTGTACCATCCTGAACCCTGTGTACTGTCTGTGTACCATCCTGAACCCTGTGTACTGTCTGTGTACCATCCTGAACCCTGTGTACTGTCTGTGTACCATCCTGAACGCTGTGTACTGTCTGTATACCATCCTGAACGCTGTGTACTGTCTGTGTGCCATCCTGAACCCTGTGTACTGTCTGTGTACCATCCTGAACGCTGTGTACTGTCTGTATACCATCCTGAACACTGTATACTGTCTGTGTACCATCCTGAACCCTGTATACTGTCTGTGTATCATCCTGAACGCTGTGTACTGTCTGTATACCATCCTGAACACTGTATACTGTCTGTGTACCATCCTGAACCCTGTATACTGTCTGTGTATCATCCTGAACGCTGTGTACTGTCTGTGTACCATCCTGAACGGTGTGTACTGTCTGTGCGTACCATCCTGAACCCTGTGTACTGTCTGTGTACCATCCTGATCCCTGTGTACTGTCTGTGTACCATCCTGAACGCTGTGTACTGTCTGTGTACCATCCTGACCTATGTACTGTCTGTTACCATCCTGAATGGTATGTATTGTCTGTGTACCATCCTGAACGCTGTGTACTGTCTGTGTATCATCCTGAACGGTGTGTACTGTCTGTGTACCATCCTGAACCCTGTGTACTGCTGTGTACCATCCTGAACCCTGTGTACGTCTGTGTATCATCCGAACGGTGTGTACTGTCGTGTACACCTGAACCCTGTGTACTGTCGTGTACCATCTGAACCCTGTGTACTGTCTGTGTATCATCTGAAGGTGTGTACTGTCTGTGTACTATCCTCAACGCTGTGTACTGTGTGTGTACTATCCTGAACGCTGTGTACTGTCTGTGTACTATCCTGAACGCTGTGTACTGTCTGTGTACCATCCTGAACCCTGTGTACTGTCTGTGTACCATCCTGAACCCTGTGTACTGTCTGTGTACCATCCTGAATGGTGTGTATTGTCTGTGTGTACCATCCTGAACCCTGTGTACTGTCTGTGTATCATCCTGAACGCTGTGTACTGTCTGTGTACCATCCTGAACCCTGTGTACTGTCTGTGTACCATCCTGAACGGTGTGTACTGTCTGTGTACTATCCTGAACGCTGAGTACTGTCTGTGTACAATCCTGAATGCTGTGTACTGTCTGTGTGTACCATCCTGAACCCTGTGTACTGTCTGTGTACCATCCTGAACGCTGTGTACTGTCTGTGTACCATCCTGAACGGTGTGTACTGTCTGTGTACTATCCTGAACCCTGTGTACTGTCTGTGTACCATCCTGAATGCTGTGTACTGTCTGTGTGTACCATCCTGAACCCTGTGTACTGTCTGTGTACCATCCTGAACGGTGTGTACTGTCTGTGTACCATCCTGAACCCTGTGTACTGTCTGTGTACCATCCTGAATGGTGTGTACTGTCTGTGTACCATCCTGAACCCTGTGTACTGTCTGTGTACCATCCTGAATGGTGTGTACTGTCTGTGTATCATCCTGAACGCTGTGTACTGTCTGTGTACCATGTGTGAAGTGTGACTTCTCTCCAGGTTCATTATTAGCTGCTGGAATGTGGAGCTGATCTTTGTAAGGATTTACAGCCGGTCTGTGGGGATGGTGTGTGTGCAGAAACACTTGCTGAAGGCACCTCACTCACTCTCATTCCCTTTCCATCTATTGAAGATTAATCAGAAAATCAATTTTGTAATTTTGTAATTTTCATATTTAATGAGCATGACTTAGAATTTGTAACAATAGTTTTGTCAAATCTGCAAGTTTGTCAATGGCTCAGTAATTAATAATGTGCTACCGTTTAAAGGAGCTCTGGGCTGTGGGGGGACCTCTGTCCACTTTCTCTCGAGATTTAATGGGATGGTGACTGTTGTGGAAAAGCACAGACTCCTGCGTTGATTTACAGCCCTCGTATTGTAGGAATCACACTGTGGAACCTTTGTAGATTACTCGTGCTGTCTGGGAGAAATCAGAGTTGTAAATCATTCTGTTCATTGGCCTCGACAGAATTAACAGAAGCAGGTTATTGACTAGAATGATTAGCATTATTGCAGCCTCCCGAGTTCAACAATGTGAAGATAATTTTCTCTTCCATCTTTTAACAATCACATTTCGACCAGATTCTTTCTTTGTAAATCCCAGTGAATACCTGGTGGGCCAATCTCTCCCCATTCACCTGGCCTGTACTCCCACCAATCACTGGGTAGCTTCTGGATTATTTCCATTGCTTTGATTTAGCTGCTTCTTCACAATGGTTCCAAGTTTCCACATTCCGCATGGAATATTTGAGCTGTTGATGGTGCTTGCTGAACCAGGAACATCTGGACTTCCTCTTGGAACAAGGAATTAGCAGAGGGTACACAGAGCAGAACAAAGTGCTAGAAGAGGGAGAAGGCAGGAGTGTGAGCTTATCAGTGGAATTCACATCAACCTAGAGTCCTTGGGGGAAAACCTGTTGGAGACAGAATTTCTGACACTTTCTGGAAATTTTGTTATGATCTGGCATCAGCAAACTGACCCCGAGCTTCTTCAGCAGCACGGAAGCAAGGAGTAGCTGTTCACTCTCAGAAGCTGAGAGCTGTAACGTGGCGATGCTGGTGTTGGATTGGGGTAAACACAGTAAGAAGTCTCACAACACCAGGTTAAAGTCCAACAGGTTTATTTGGTATCATGAACTTTTGGAGCACTGCTCCTTCATCAGGTGAATGAGAAAGTGGCCAATGAGAGGTTCCTTCAGATAGACTCCAATCACCATTTGCTGCAGAGATGCCATAACTTATATATGCAACATGCATGTCATAGATACATGCAACAACACTCATGTCACAGATACATGCAACACACATGTCACAGATACATGCACTACTCATGTCACAGATACATGCAACACACATGTCACAGATGTGCCGAAATGGGCTGGTCAGTGAGTGAATGCTGGAGCAAAGATAGACAATGCAAGAATTGTAGCAAAATGGGTGACATTGGGAAAGCTTGTTAGGGCTAGACCAGTTTCCCCTGAGAAAAATATTCAGAAGAATCTGGATATCTTCAACAAGGAAAACAAGTTGCATTTTATAAAAGAATTTACAATATGGAAGAAAAGAATTACGACTATGTGAAGAGAATGTCCAATGATGTGATGAAGAGTTCCAACTGATCGTCTTATCCATATAGGGTGAATCATATGGATTCTGGGTGATTCCAAAGTTAAATGGACAATCTATTAAGATAGAGGTTAGTTGCTGTATCTTTAATTCCTGAGGCTACAGACCAGCAAAGCTGAAGCATCTTCCTTTAAAACCAGCTGATGTGATTTTAAGATCACACATGGAGGAGATTGGGTTATTAAAACATTACATCATGGTCAATGAATAGACAAGTAGTGGATTTGTCTCTTTGTGTGCTCCGTGATAATTTTCCAGCTCTGTTTGGGAGATCATGGCTGGAGAAGGTAAAGCTTAACTGGAGTACTGTCAGGGGATTGGCCGGTGTCAAAACAGACCCACAGCACCTTCTGGACAAATAAGAGTGTATTTGAAGAGACGCTTGGCTCAATGAAGGGAGTTGAAGTGAAACTCAAGATAAATCCTAACAGTCAACCAAACAGTCTCAAAGAAAGGATTGTGCCACTTACAATTCATCCCTTGGTAAAAGAAGGATTAATAAAACTTGTTAACACTGGTGTGTTAGAGCTGGTTACAATGAGTGACTGGGCTCCTCTCATTGTACCTGCCATGAAACCAGATGGTTTGGTTTATATTTGTGGTGATTTTAACACAACCATTGTTCCAGTGTTGTGTGCTGATCAATATTCACTTCCTTTAATTAAAGATTTGTTTGTTGGGTTATCAGATGAGCAGAAATTCAGCAAGGTTGATCTTTCACAAACATATTTGCAGATAAATTTAGTTCCCAATTCTCAACTATTGCTTACCACCTTTTCATTATAAAAAGATTGTTTTTATAGGGTAGAGGTGGGAACATCGGGGTGGTGGCGTGGGCTCGTTGGGCCAAAGGGCCTGTTTCTCATGCTGTTTTGTTCTTTGTTCTTTGTTCTTTTTTGGAATAATATCCATACCAGCCCTATTCCAAAGATTGATGGATCAGATTTTTAGTTGTCTCTCTGGTGTATGAGATTACAGAGACTTGGATGTCTCAGGGACAGGACTGGGTACTATAGGTCCTGGGATTCAGATCCTTCAGGAAGGACAGGGAGGGAGGCAAAAGAGGTGGTGGAGTGGCACTGTTGATCAGGGACAGTGTCATGGCTGCAGAGAAGGTGGATACCGAGGAGGGAATGTCTACGGAGTCTCTGTGGGTGGAAGTTAGGAATAGCAAAGGGTCGGTGACGTTGCTGGGTGTATTCTATAGGCCGCCCAATAGTGACAAGGAAGTTGAGGTGCAGATAGGGAAACAGATACTGGAGAGATGTAGAAATAACAGAGTTGTTGTGATGGGAGACTTCAATTTCCCAAACATCGACTGGAATATCCCAAGGGTAAGGGGTTTGGATGGGGAGGAGTTTGTTAGGTGTGTTCAGGAGGGTTTCCTGACACAGCACGTGGACAAGCCTACGAGAGGAGAGGCTGTACTGGACCTGGTACTAGCTAATGAACCAGGACAGGTGATGGATCTCTCGGTAGGAGAGCATCTTGGGGTTGGAGATCATAATTCTATCTCCTTCACCCTTGCATTGGAAAAGGATAGGATCAGGCAGGCTAGGAAGGTGTTTGTCTGGAATAAGGGGAAATATGAAGACATCAGGCAGATGTTGGGGCAAATAAACTGGAAGGAGGTGTTCTTGGGGAAAAGCACAGAAGGAAGGTGGCAGATATTCAAGGAATGCTTGTCTGGAGCTCTGCACGACAACGTTCCGGTGAGACAAGGAGGTTTTGGTAGGTCGAGGGAACCGTGGTGCACGAAGGCTGTGGTGAACCTAGTCAGGAAGAAAAGAAAGGTGTATAAAAGGTTCAAAGAGCTAGGAGATGTTGGGGATCTAGAGAAGTATAAGGCTTATAGAAGAGAGCTTAAAAAGGAAATTAGGAGAGCCAGAAGGGGTCATGAGAAGGCCTTGGCTGGTAGGATTAAGGAGAATCCCAAGGCCTTCTACAAATATGTGAAAAGTAAAAGGATGAGAAGAGAAGGGATAGGACCTATAAAAGGTGAAGGGGGAAAAGTCTGTATGGAACCGGAAGAAATGGCAGAGGTGCTTAATGAGTACTTTGCCTCAGTATTCACGGTGGAAAGTGATCTGGGAGGATGCACTACAAGTTTGCGGCAGACTGAAAAGATTGAGTATGTAGATATTAAGGAAGCGGATGTGTTAGAACTTTTAAATGCTATCAAGATAGACAAGTCTCCGGGACCAGATGGGATGTACCCCAGGTTATTGTGGGAGGTGAGGGATGTCATTGCAGAGCCCCTGGCAATGATCTTTGCGTCGTCGATGGAGACGGGAGAGGTTCCGGAGGATTGGAGGATTGCGGATATGGTCCCTATTTTCAAGAAAGGGAACAGGGATAGTCCTGGAAATTACCGACCGATGAGTCTGACCTCATTGGTTGGTAAGCTGATGGAGAGGCTTCTGAGGGACAAGATTTACGAGCATTTGGAGAAGTTTAGGTTGATTAGAAATAGTCAGCATGGTTTTGTAAAAGGCAGGTCGTGCCTTACGAGCTTAATTGAGTTCTTCGAAAATGTGACTGAACACATTGACGAAGGAAGAGCAGTGGACGTGGTGTACGTGGACTTCAGCAAGGCATTTGACAAGGTCCCACATGCAAGACTTCTTGAGAAGGTGAGAGGCCATGGGATCCAAGGGGCTTTGGCCTTGTGGATCCAGAACTGGCTTGCCTGCAGAAGGCAGAGGGTGGTTGTGGATGGCTCTTTTTCTGCATGGAGGTCGGTCACCAGTGGAGTGCCCCAGGGATCTGTTCTAGGACCCTTGCTGTTTGTCATTTTCATAAATGACCTGGATGAGGAAGTGGAGGGATGGGTGAGTAAGTTCGCCGATGACACGAAGGTCGGTGGTGTTGTGGATGGTCTGGAGGGATGTCAGAAGTTGCAGCATGACATCGACAAGATGCAAGACTGGGCGGAGAAGTGGCAGATGGACTTCAACGCGGATAAATGTGTTGTGGTCCATTTTGGCAGATCCAACAGGATGAATGAGTACACTATCAAAGGTAGGAGTCTTAGCTGTGTGGAAGAGCAGAGGGATCTTGGGTTCCGGGTCCATAAGACTCTCAAATCGGCCTCCCAGGTGGAGGATGTGGTTAAGAAAGCTTACGGTGTACTGGCCTTCATTCATCGAGGGATTGAGTTCAGGAGTCAGGAGGTAATGCTGCAGCTTTATAGGACCCTTGTCAGACCACACTTGGAGTACTGTGCGCAGTTCTGGTCACCTCATATAGGAAGGACGTGGAAGCTATTGAAAGGGTGCAGAGGAGATTTACAAGGATGTTGCCTGGATTGGGAGGCATGCCTTATGAAGACAGGTTGAGGGAGCTGGGACTGTTCTCCCTGGAGAGACGAAGGTTGAGAGGCGACCTGATAGAGGTTTACAAGATGTTGAGAGGAATAGATAGGGTGGACTCTCAGAGACTATTTCCAGGGCTGAAATGGTCGCGACGAGAGGGCACAGATTTAAGGTGCAGGGAAGCAAGTACAGAGGGGATGCTAGGGGAAAGTTTTTCACTCAGAGGGTGGTGAGTGAATGGAATCGGCTGCCGTCGGTGGTGGTCGAGGCGAACTCGCTGGGGTCTTTTAAAAGACTTCTGGATGAGTATATGGGATCCAATGGGATTGGGGGTTATAGTTAGGTCTATGGCTGGGTAGGTTTTGATGTGTTTGGCACAACTTGTGGGCCGAAGGGCCTGTTTGTGCTGTAGTGTTCTATGTTCTATACTATAACCGTCCAAATGTTCATAAATCCTGCCTCTCAGAATCTTCTCCATCAAATCTTATTGAAGCATATAAGATGATTAGAGGTTTAGATAGGGTGGACAGTGATAGCCTTTTTCCTAGGATGGAGAAAGCTAGCACGAGGGGACACAGCTCTAAATTAAGGGGTATGAGTTATAGGACGGATATCAGAGGTAGGTTCTTTACTCAAAGAGTGATTAGGGAGTGGAATGCCCTTCCTGCAGCTGTTGTAGATGCGCCAAGTTTGGTGGCGTTTAAGAGGTTAGTTGATAAGTATATGGGAGAGAAGGGAATGGTTTAGTTTGGAGGGGCATTGCTTTTTATTTTGGTCGGCACAACATCGAAGGCCGAAGGGCTTGTTCTGTGCTGTAATGTTCTATGTTCTATGTTCTATGTTCTAAATTATCAACCACTGAGGTTAGACTCATTGATCAATAATTTCCTGGGCTATCTCTTCTCCCTTTCTTAAATAAGGGACATCTGCAATCCTCTGGAACCTCTTCCGTCTCTATTGATGACGCAAAAATCATCGCCAGAGGCTCTGCAATCTCTTCCCTCGCCTCCCATAGTAACCTGGGTTATATCCCATCCAGTCCCAGCGATTTATCTAACTTGGTGCTTTTCAAAAGCTCCAACACATCCTCTTTCTTAACATCAACATACTCAAGCTTTTCAGTCTGCTGCAAGCCTGCACTACAAAAGAGAGAAGTTTGAACTTTCTGTACTCTGCCTAGTGGTGAACCTATACTCAGAAAAAGCAGCAGTGAGGATAATATTTGAAGTACAAAGATTCATTATTATTTATATGCTCCTCTTTTCATGTTATTGATTAATCATTAACCCTTTATTATTTCTGGGCTGTATCAGGCATATCTTCATTGATTGCTATTCAACTGTAAAGATGGTCACTGATCTTAACTGCACACTCCTACAATATAATGTATATTCAATTCAGTCTGCACCTCTAATGCTGATCTATTATCATGCTTATCTTTCCCTATTGAGCTGACACCAATTCGTTTTGCTAATATTTTCCACTAGTAGGTCATTTAATAGAATCATAGAATGCCTACTGCAGAAGGAGACCGTTCTGCCTATCGAGTTGGCACCAACAACAATCCCACCAAGGCTCAATCCCTGTAACCCCATGTATTTACCCTGCTAGTCCCACTGCCAGTGTGGGGCAATTTAGCATGGCCAATCACCCTAACCCAGATATTGTTGGAGTGTGGGAGGAAACTGCAGCATCCAGAGGAAACCCACACAGACACGGGGAGAATGTGCAAACTCCACACAGACAGTAACCCAAGGCAGGAATTGAACCTGGCTTCCTGGCGCTGTGAGGTAGCAGTGCTAACCCACTGTGCCCCCATGCCTGTGACAGCTTCTCATGTTCAGAGTTATACCAGAAATGTTCCTGTGAACTGGGACGGTGATGGATATGGTATTGAAAGGAATGATATCTGGAATACAACAAGCCAAATCTCCATTCACTACAGAGGGATGGAAAAATTCCAGCCATCGAATGGTTACAGTGCGGAAGGAGGACCATTCAATCCATCAGGTTGCTCTCTGAAAGAGCAATGCACTGAGTTCCACTCTCCTGCTTTATCCCCAGAACCTCACACATTCTTTATTGTTAGACAGTAATCCAAGTTCCTTTTCAATACAACAATCGAACCTGCCTTTTTAATAAAATAAACTTTAAAATACAGTTTAAATATCACTTTAATATGAAGCAGCTTAACCATTAACAGTTGAACAATATTTCAAAATGAACGGAAACTACTTTCACTGACTGCTCCAGTTCTAAATAAGCCACATTCATTCATTCATCAAATCCACTTTTCAATAAATACAGTTAGCACCTCACGCATACTTGCAATAAATTATGTTAACAGTCTTGAAGCTTTCAGAGAAATTTTGTGAATAGAGTGTGAGTTGTCAGGAACAAACTGCCCACATGCTCCTGACCTCAGTAAACCTCCAACATCATCTGCTTAGTTTTTCCTTGCTATGGACCCAAGCTCTGCACATTAACCACATTATCACATGACTCTGTTAACCAGCCTAATCTGAAACCCCATGGCAAGTTTCCTTCAACAAACAAAAATCCATTGGTTTTATCCAAAGTAACCAATTACATGGCTAAAATGAGTAAATACCCTCCTTTCCAAGCATCTGACTGTCTGTAGAATAAAACTGAATTTTGAAATATTCCTCTTAAACATAAAAAATATAATTACATTTCTATCCATCTGAATTACACCATTATCTAACAGCATGAGACCTGAGATTCACAACTCAGAGAACTGAATAAAATGATAGCTCTACAAGTTCAGGAAGCAAGTTATAACAGAGGGTTTACAACTCATTCTTAAAATCTGATTCACAGGAATGGACCCAGACACAGACATCAGGTAGTCGAGAATCTTGTAAATATCCAGGAGGGCAGGGGTGAGCTGACAGTGACAGAGGGCGGTGAGTGTGCGGAATTCACTCCCACACAATGTAGATGAGGCCAAAATGTGGTCTGATTTCAAGAGGAAATTAGATTTCACCCTTGGGACTAATGGGATATGGGGGGAAGGGGGGGATCAGGATACTGAATTCCAAGGTCAGCCATGATTATAATGAATGCCAGCACAGGCTCGAAGGCTGAATGGCCTCAAAGAACAAAGAACAAAACAGCATGGGAAACAGGCCCTTCAGCCCAACGAGCCCACGCTGCCATTTTAATGTTCCCACTTCTACCCATGACCCTTTATGTTTACGGAAATCTGCATTGGAACCAAATTGGGGAGACAATTTAAGGACAATTTGTTTTGCCAATTAGCCTAAGAGCACATCTTTGGGATGTGGGAGGAAACCGGAGCTCCCGGAGAAAATCCACGCAAGCACGGGGAGAATGTGCAAACTCCCACAGACACAGACCCAAATCCATGTATCTGCACAGCACAGCGATAGTCACTGAGCTGTCGTGTTGCCCCTCAAATGGTCCAGGTCAAGCGTACACTAATGACGTGAAGCACTAGGATACTCTCGAAAAAAAATCCAAGAGCAGCCCTCTCACGACCCATTGCGTGTATGCCCCTTGTTAGACAACAAGGTGAACCAAAGCACCTGTAGGATGAAAACAAGTACATCAATATCATCGTCTATTTACACACTTCCCAGGGATTCCCAAGGCTCATGATCCCTATTTTAAATCAGTTTTCTATACCCCTCCATTCCCATTCTGTTCATGTGCCAATCTAAGTATTTCTTAAATAACTCCAGAGTGCCTGCCTCCACCACTTTACTTGGCAGTGCATTCCATACCCCCACCACCCTCTGTGTGAAAAAACTCCCTCTAACATCCAAATTATACCTCACCCCCCTCACCCTAAGCCCGTGACCCCTCGTGCTATTCGAGTCCATCCTAGGAAAAAGCTTAACCCTGTTTACTCTATCTATACCCCTCATAACCTTGTATGTCTCTAGTAGATCTCCTCTAAGTCTACGTCTTTCTAAGGAAAACAGTCCCAATTTGCCTAATCTCTCCTCGTAACTCAGACCTTCCATACCAGGCAGCATCCTGGTAAACCTCCTCTGCACTCTCTCCAGAGTCTCCACGTCCTTCCGGTAGTAAGGTGATCAGAACTGGACGCAGTATTCCAAATGAGGTCTAACCAACGTTTTATACAACTGCAACATTAAAGGCCAGCTCTTGTACTCTATACCCTTCCTATAAAGGCTAGCATACTATATGCTTTCTTCACAACCTTCTCCACTTGCTCTGCCACCTTCAGAGACTTGTTCACCTGCACCCCCAGGTCCCTCTGCATTTCTATACTCTTAATAGGTCTACCCTTTATCATAAACCTCCCCTCTACATTCTTTCTCCCGAAATGCATCACCTCGCATTTATCAGGATTGGATTCCATCTGCCATCTATCTGCCCAAGCTACCAGCCTATCTATGTCCTGCTGTATTGCCTGACAATGCTCCTCACTATCTGCAAGTCCAGCCACCTTTGTACCGTCTGCAAACTTGCTGATCACTCCACTTACTCCCTCTTCCAAGTCATTTATATATATTACAAATAGAAGAGGTCCCAGTACCGAGCCCCGCGGCACACCACTAGTGACCGACCTCCAGCTAGAGAAACACCCTTCCACTATTACTCTCTGTCTCCTATTACCAAGCCAGTTACTTATCCATCTAGCTACCTGTCCTTGTATCCCATTTGCCTTGACCTTCTCCACTAACCTCCCATGAGGGACTTTGTCAAACGCCTTACTGAAATCCATATAGACGACATCAACGGTTCGCCCTTCGTCCACCGTTTTCGTCACTTCCTCAAAAAATCCTACCAGATTCGTAAGGCACGACCTCCCCTTAACAAATCCATGCTGCGTATCCCTAATCAAATCACAACGCTCTAAGTGCCTATACATCCTATCTCTAAGAATCCTCCTCCTAATTCCAGTTTCTATGACGATCCACAGCTGATGGCTTGGGCAGGGAACAAAAATTCTTGATGATCATGTGACAGGAAGAGCAGGATTACAGGTTCCGATCTGAGGGACTGAGATGGATGGTGTGACTGGTCTCCTGATATCAGATCAGAATCCCATGCTGGTTATCAGGGATTGTGGTTCTGAGTTATTCTATTGTCTTCATCAGTAATGTTTCTGCTATTATTGGATTAGGGAACCTCAGGAAGAGGTTTTAAAGGCTGCACAGATTTTCCACTTCCTCATGAAGACTCTGCTCCTTTCTGAGGACTAAAGATTTATTATTGTCACATATATACAGTGAAAAATATTGTTTCTTGCACAGACTAAACATACCATTCATAGAGAAGGAAAGGAGAGAGTGCAGAATGTAGTATTAGAGTCAATAGCTAGGGTGTAGAGAAAGATCAACTCAGTGTAAGGTAGGGTCCATTCAAAAGTCTGACGGCAGCAGGGAAGAAGCTGTTCTTGAGTCGGTCAGTACAGGACCTCAGACTTTTGTATGTTTTTCCCAATGGAAGAAGGTGGAAGAGAGAATGTCTGGGGTGTGTGAGGTCCTTAATTATGCTGACTGCTTTTCCGAGGCAGTGGGAAGTGTAGACAGAGTCAATGGATGGGAGGTTGGTTTGCGTGATGGGATTGGGGCTACATTCACAACCCTTTTGTAGTTCCTTGCGATCTTTGGCAGGGCAGGAGCCCAGACCAAGCTGTGATACAACCAGAAAGAATGCTTTCTATGGGGCATCTGTAAAAGTTGGTGAGAGTCGTAGCGGACGTGCCAAATTTCCTTAGTCTCCTGAGAAAGTAGAGGTGTTGGTGGGGCTTTCTTAACGATAGTGTCAACATGGCGGGGGGATCAGGACAGGTTGTTGGTGAGCTGGGTATGTTGAAATTTGAAGCTCTCGAACCTTTCTGCTTCTTCCCCGTTGATGTAGACAGGGGCATGTTCTCCTTTACACTTCCTGAAGTCGATGACAATCTCCTTCGTTTTGCTGACATTGAGAGAGAGATTATTGTCAGTGCACCAGTTCACCAGATTCTCCATCTCATTCCTATGCTCTGTTTTGTCACTGTGATGACAATCAGACATCAATCCACTGATCGGAGACACACTGGGTCAGTCGGGTTCTCACAAACTGGCTATTTATTCCTAGTGGGAAGGCTCATCACCCAGTTAGGATAGTCCACAGACAGCCCAGAAAGCAGCTTGCAAGGATTCAGGAACAGCCAGGATGTATTTGGAGTGGAGCGGAGCAGTCACTAACCCGTGAATACAATCAAACCCGTAACTGAGATGAAACTGAGAGGCATCACCAAAATGGAGGAACGCGGCCTGACCAATGGGAAATGGAGAGAGTGGCAGTAGCATCAGGATTGGTTTAGATCATCAACATGTCTCTATATTAGCTGTCATCAATGATTGGTAATATTCCAAAGAGTACAGGTGGACATCTGAGCCAACATGGATCCCACTTACCCACACCAACACCCACACGGACAGGCAGGGTTAGGAGAGAATGTGTCAGACCCTCAGGCTGTAAGAGAGGAGGTGGAGGGAAGAAGCTGCCCTTTACTGAAATCAATTTGATCCCAGATTGTCCAGAACCAAGGGTTAATGGGTGATTATCTGGGTCTGAACTCTACCCAAGGCCAAAGGGGAAAGCAGGGGACTTTTTTACTCTGATGACTGATAACATTGTTGATGACTATTCCAGAGAAAAGACGCAGCAGGGAGTTCTGTAACTGCATTCACTGCCAGAGCAGTGGCTAAATCCCCCAGACATCTGGAAAATGAGA
This sequence comes from Sphyrna mokarran, assembly GCA_024679065.1. Lineage (NCBI taxonomy): Eukaryota > Metazoa > Chordata > Chondrichthyes > Carcharhiniformes > Carcharhinidae > Sphyrna > Sphyrna mokarran. The sequence continues at coordinate 1,328,411 of JAGIQG010000015.1, forward strand.
ATCTCACCCAAATCTCATGTTTTGATTCCTCTCCCACCAGATACACCCTCAGGCAGTCACTCGAGAATCAGTGAGCTTTGCTTCAACACAAAAACAAAAGAACAAAGGAAGTTACAGCAGAGGAACAGGCCCTTTCACCCTTCAAACCTGCACCCAATATTAATTCATGGTTCCCTGTCCCTCACACAAGAAATTTTCCCCATGATGCTGGAACAGCTTTTTAAGAGCAGGTGAACCCAGTGTTGTTCTTTTCCAGCCTCGTTCTGCCAGTGTGGCTCAGTCCTGTGCTATCTGGTGAGTGACAATCCAGAATGTGACCTCAGCCTCTGTTCAAAACCAGGTCTGATCTGGCTGAGGGAGTCAAACATGGAGAGAAATGAAATGAACAGCCTCAACCCACAGAGCTGACATGTAGGAACAGAGGAGATGATATATTGAAATAGACTGAGGAATGTGACAGTAAATATAACTCTCCGTGCAGTTAACTTGCTTCCCTGGCATAGCTGAGAGAGAGTTACCCGCTTTACACGCTGAGAATAAACAGTTCCAGATTTACTTCCAGCCAATTGAGTGACAATCACACCTTGCTGATCGGCATCTGTACAACACAGGATTCCTGGAATAGAGGCAGCAAGGTCATGGGAATGTCACTGGATCGCAGCAATCCAGGGGCCAAAGCTAAAGCTTTGGGGACATGGGTTCAAATCCCACTACCGCAACCCAAGGAATTTCAATTTATTTCATAAATCTGGGATTGAACACTAGTAATGATGATCAGGGAATTGTCACAAAAGCCCATCTGCTTCACTCATATCCTTTAGGGAAGGAAATCTGCCATCCTTACCTGGTCTGGCCTACATGTGACTCAGACCCAAAGCAATGTAGTTAACTTTAGCTGCCCGTTGAAATGACTGAATGAGACACTTGGTTCAAAGGTATTTAGAGATGAGCAGTAGATGCCAGCCCAGCCTGTGATCCCTGTGCCCCATGGAAACATCTTGATAAGTGGCTTTGGAAGGTGATATTGTTCCACATGGCCCAGACAGATCAGGCAGTGGTGAACGTGAGCATTAACCTTCTTGGTTGGAGTCTGGTTCCCTTTCATTTGAGGGAGGGGAGAGACTGTACCAGAAGATCCAGCCAGGGGAAGGGAGCAATGGTTTCTCTGGGAATTAGAACATGAAAGGTGATGATGCAGTTGTGGTTGAATAGCAGCAGTAATGTTTCAGCAGGTGGGGGAGAGGCTGGCCTCAATAGGATATCAGGGGAAGTTGGGGAAGTCAGTTTTTCCAAGGATGAAAACCTGGAAGGAGGAAATGGGTTGTAGATGTTGAGAAGGAAATGATTGAAGATGATTTTCTCTGTGACTGAACATATCAGAATGGTGACAGCACATCAGATGGGAAGGCCAGGAAGTGGCTATAAAGATGGATTGGGGAGTTGATATGGAAGGAAAAGGCAGAGAGAGGGAGTGGACGCGATAGAGGTTAAAGTTAACAAGACATCCACTCGGTGTAACACTGAGAGAGCTTCTCATAAGGTGAGGCTGGAAGGGAGGCAGATGGGTTTAACACAGGTCTGCGGCCCCCAATCCCCTCTTTAAAAATCAATGGGTTTCAGAACGGTTAGAATCAAACAAAAATCTTTTTATATTTATCAATGGAATCGAATCAGAACGCAAATAGGATTCATTGGGTCTGCTCCATAAATAGACTAAGGAGTCTGACAAAGACCCGAGGCTTGAAAACTAGTGAGTTTACTATCAAATAAATCAGTTGGATTTAAACCTGGTGTTGTCAGACTTCTTACTGTGTTTACCCCAGTCCGACACCGGCATCTCCACATCACATCTGCTCCGTAAATCCAGAATAATTTGAAAGATTTTGATTATTTAAGGAGTCAGTAATTTATCCAAACATAGAAGTTGGACTTTTCAATTTCTTTTCCAAATTCCCGTGTAGTAAGGTGTAAACAAGAGTGTAATTGGCCTGGTGATAAACTCTCTCCCAGTGCAGAGGGTCAAATCAGATTAACTGTTCCCAATTCATCCTTCATCATTCCCGGGACCGTGTGTGTCTGCTGATTGAGAAAAAATTATTAAAACATAAATAAAATAATCAGGGTCAGCAGGAGTTGGGAAATCACATTTCACACCCCACTGGCCCCGTGTCTTTGCCTCAGGAACTGATTGAATCGAGTAACTTCCGGAACTCTGTAAATATAGCAAACCCTGTCCATGCTGAAAACCTGAAATAAAGACAGAAAGTCCTGGAAAACCTCAGCAGGTCTGGCAGCTTGTGTAAAGAGAGGAAGAAAGTTAATGTTTTGAGTGTAATCTGACTCTTGGGAACTCTGGAGCAGACTACACAACATAAAACCTGATGAACCTGAGTGGATTAATTAATAACAGGAAATAGAGAGTGGGGGTAAATGGGTCAACTTCAGGTTGACAAATTGTGAAAAGTGGAGGGCTACAAGTGCTCACAACCCACCTCTTTTTCCTTATCCTTTGAGTTGACGATGTTAGTGTTTATTGTTGGTGGGTTCAGCAGGATTCTGGTCTGCACAAAGCCTCAAAGAATCCATGAGAAAATCAAGTCGCCACTGAGCAGATGGAGAACCCGGTGTGTGATTGGCAACAATGGAGAAGGTTGGTTTACAAAGATACCAAACTCTTGGAGAGATCTCTTACAAACACACGCAGGGAAAGCTGAATGGAGCTTTCAGAGATCCAGACTGCTCTGGAAAGGGTTAATAATTATGTTAATGAGTTAGTAATATAATCCACAATATGACAGTGAGATCAGCGTTCGTGTGTGTAGATTCTGTAGATGGTGCCAGCTGTATTCAAGCAATGAATCTCCTCCTATCTTATACGTAATGTTTAAAAATAACTACAAACATATGGACAAGGGACAACGAGGAGGCCATCCACCCTCTTCAGCCTGTTCTGCTGTTCAGTCAAATCATGGATAACCTATTTGTGTTGAGATCTGTGTTCTCATCCACCCGCAGATAACCATTCGATTCCCCGTGCAACAAGAACCCTTTCACACATTTTCCCAGTTTCTGCACCTCCATCACATCATCCTTAACTGAGATTCCACAATCCCTCCCGGCACCTGTTGCTGACGAGTCTCTAAACCACGTCCGAGTCGTCTCTTGTGTCACTGTCTTCACCCTTTCCTCCCCTCCCAAAACCAGGATAGGGCTCCCCTTGCCCTCACTTTTCACCTCAGCAGCCTCCACATGAAAAAGATCATCTTCTGCCATTTTCACCAACTCCAGCACTCAACACATCTCCCCCGTGGTCTACAGGGACCACTCTGTCTGGGACATCCTGGTCCACTCCTGCATTACCTCACCCCTTAACTATGAGCGATACCTACCCCTTGCTCTCTCCCTGCTCACTGTCCCAAATCCAAAACCCTCTTTTCAGATGCTGCTCCTTCAGTTTGGTCCTTTATATTATCTGCTCTCAACATGAGAGATTAAACATAGGCTGGGTGACCTTTACAAATGTCTGAGAGCATCAGCACAGCCTTCCCATCTCTTGCCATTTTAACTCAGCATCTCATGTCCACATCTCCTTCCCAATCCTGTCCTGTCCTGTCCCAATCATTCCTAACACAAACTGGAAGAACAGATGCAAGGCAACAGGGAGAAGATTAGTCATGCAGCCTCCATCCTCCGACTCATAGGAATGTATCGAGAGGCCTCGGCATTTAGATATAATCTCACCGATGAGAGGACAGTGAATATGGATACATTCTGATTGGGATATTTGTGGCTGAAATTCTGACCATGTCAACTGCAAGCAGGAGCCTTTCACTCTGGCTCAGCTGGGGCTGAGGGAGCTGGTGAACCCCCAAATCCCACAAACAGAATCTTGAGGGTTCATTGCAATGCCACCTACCCCCCACCCCCCGCCTCCGTCTGCCTTCCCACAGGTGATGAGACTGGAAGATTCCACCCATCTGTGAAGGTACCCAGAGAGGTGAGTGAGAAACAATTTGGCAGGTGGAGTGTAATGTGGGAAAAAGTTTCTGCTTTGGGAGAAAGATTAAACAATCCGGATCTTAATTAAATGGAGTGAGACTGGAGAAAGCTCCAGGTGCCTCATGTTCAAAATGTTAGTAAACCTCAGCACAAACAGGAAGGAAAATGGAATGTTTGTTTCACTGCAGGGAGAGGTTTTACTAGAACAGGACAGAGCGTTAGTGAGGTCATTCCAAAAATTGTGAGAATAGTTTTAGCCTCCTAATTAAGGACAAATTTACTTATACTGAAGCAGTTGAGGGATAATTTACCGGACTGATTCTGGGATGTGTTTTATGAAGAAAGCTCAAACAGGTTGGGTCTTTACTCATTGGAGCTGAGGAGACGGAATCATTTATAAAATTCGGGGGGACAGTGTGAACACTGAGAGGGCGAGCACATTCTCTGAACCCCGGAATGCTGTTCCTCTCACTCGATCAGATTGTGGTGAAATCTTCATCATTCTCATCTGAAATCTGAGTAAAAGATCAATAGTATTGTTCCCATTATACAGCCTCCTTTCTCTGAATGTTTATCACCCACTGTCTCCAGTTGAATAATTCTGAAACATTATTATTACATATTGTGTCACAGCAGATTTGAGAGATTGCTGCACTAGACTCAGTCCAGCTTTTGTGGAAAAGTTAAGAAAGGTGCAAATTAAGATGTAAAATTATTCTTTATCCTCTTGTTGCCAATTCCCAAATGGTCAAAAAGTGGCCACTTTGCTGGTGGCTGGTGTTGAGAACTGGAGCCAATCACAAGTCTCCACATCCTATCGCAGGGTTTGACCAAACACTGACTGAGAGCTCGAATCGGGATCACCATTCTGATCAATCCGATAAGAGGCAGTGAAAGCTGGGAAGGAAGGCCAGCATTAGGAGAGGATTGGGAATTCTTGCTACAACTGTCCAAGGTACTAGCGAGTTTTTACAGGGAATCAATTATCTCTAAAGACTCACATTCCAACTATTATTTTGTAAATTGAATTTGTATCTTTATATGCCTGAATCGTGAACTGAATTCCCACTCACCTGTGAAGGAGCAGCATTCTGAAAGCTCAGGGCTTTTATTACCAAATAAACCTGTTGGACTTTAACCTGATGTTGTGAAACTTCTTTTTTCTTGACAGAAGCCAGAGGGTGGTTGTAGAGGGTTGTTTTTCAAACTGGAGGCCTGTGACCAGCGGTGTGCCTCAGGGATCGGTGCTGGATCCACTGTTATTTGTCATTTATATTAATGATTTGGGTGAGAATATAGGGGCATGGTTAGTAAATTTGCAGATGACATCAAGATTGGTGGCATAGTAGACAGTGAAGAAGGTTATCTCCAATTGCAGTGGGATCTTGATCAATTGGGCCAGTGGGCTGACGAATGGCAGATGGAGTTTAATTTAGACAAATGAAAGGTGATGCATTTTGGTAGATTGAACCAGGACAGGATTTACTCAGTTAATGGTAGGGTGTTGGGGAGAGTTACAGAGCAAAGAGATCTAGAGGTACAGTTAATAATCCTTGAAAGTGGAGTTACAGGTGGACACAGTGGTGAAGAAGGTATTCAGCATGCTTGGTTTCATCAGTCAGAACATTGAATACAGGAGTTGGGACGTCTTGTTGAAGTTGTACAAGACATTGGTAAGGCCACACTTGGATTACTATGTGCAATTCTGATCACCCTATTATAGAAAGGATATTATTAAACTAGAAAGAGTGTAGAAAAGATTTACTGGGATGTTATTGGGACTTGATAGATTGAGTTATAAGGAGAGGCAGGATAGACTGAAATTTTTTCCCTGGAGCGTAGGAGGCTGAGGGGTGATCTTACAGAGGTCTATAAAATAATGAGGGGCACAGATCAGCGAGATAGTCAATATCTTTTCCTAAAGGTAGGGGAGTCTAAAACTAGAGGGCACAGGTTTAAGGTGAGAGAGGAGAGATACAAAAATGTCTAGAGGAGCAATTTTTTCACACAGGGATTGGTGAGTGTCTGGAACAAGTTACCAGAGGTAGTAGTAGAGGCGGGTACAATTTTATCTTTTAAAAAGCATTTAGACAGTTACATGGGTATGATGGGTCAAATGTGGGCAATTGGGATTAGCTTCAGGGTTTTAAAGAAAAGGACGGTATGGATAAGTTGGGCCGAAGGGCCTGCTTCCACGCTGTAACCATCCGTGAGTCCATCTCACTGAAACGTATGTGATTCTGGCGAGGTTTGATAGGGTAAATGCTGAGAGAATGTTTCCCCTTATGGGAGAGTCGAGAGCCAGAGGGCAGAGTCTCAGAATAAAGAGGAGCCTATTTAATTCTGAGATGAGGAGGAATTTCTTCTCTCAGGAGGGATGTGAATCTTTGGAATTACTTGTCACAGAGAACTGTGGGGCAGGGTACTCGTGTATATTCAAGTTTGAGGTAGATTTTTGATTAGTAAGAGAATTAAAGATTCCGGGAAAGTGGAATGAGGAATATCAGATCAGCTGTGATCCTTTTGAATAAGGTTCGAGGGGCTGAATGGTCTCTTTCTGTCCTTTTATGTTCTGATGGCCTTGTCACTTTCAACATATCATTCAGGAGTGTGACAGAATAATCTGCTTTCAGTGGGACAAAATCCAGCTCCAACACCCTGAGGTGTGAGTTTTGCACATGCTGCGAATACAGATTGCTAAAATTTGAAGGTATATATTGAAGTTAAATTATCGTTGCCCAAATCCTGATGGATATTTGCATTGCCTCTTCAGAGGGAGCAAGTTGAGACAGACTCTATAAAGACGTTCTCAAACTCTCTGTTTGCTAACTGACCGTTTAATAAATTATTTTCACCAATAGAAGATTGTTGTGTAGATTCGGAAAAAACAGTCCAGTGACAGGGCTGTGAGCAATGATTCGTTGGGTCCCTGCAATGGCTGAAGGAGTTTATTGTGGAGATACAGAGTCATCTCAGTGACATCCTCATAATGAGTATACACAAGCTTCATCTCCTATCGGAAACCGGCAAAACCAGCAGGAGAAATTACACTCAAAACAAAGTCATTCATCACCATCCCCAGCCTTGTATCTCTGTAGCTGCAGCATGGTGCAAAAAGGGAGAGAATCTGGGACAAACCAATTCCCAGACACACATCACAATCCTCAATAAATAGGGTTTTAAACCAGCCATCAATGAGAAAGCAAAGTGTGTGAGAGAGGTGAACTGACACAGATATTCCAAAATTATATATTGAGGGAGACAGCCTTTCCCATTCCAACTTTAAAGAGTGGGTCAGGAGGTGGGAATTATTTCAACAAAAACGATATGGAAAAAATAAATGAGATTGAAGAGAGCAGATAGTAATCACAGCAACAGGCCAAACAAAAGATAAATCTTCAGAGGCTAAATCCGCAGACTCAAGTTCAGGAAACACTGGCTCCAGGAACATAATTATAGACACACACATGTAACGTACAATCAGATTCAAAACACTTTCAGGAGAGGAGGGGGACCCTGTACCCCAGTGAGAGTCAGCACCTTCAGGAGAGGAGGGGGACCCTGTACCCCAGTGAGAATCAGCACCTTCAGGGGAGGAAGGGAACCCTGTACCCCAGTGAGAATCAGCACCTTCAGGAGAGGAGGGCGACCCTGTACCCCAGTGAGAATCAGCACCTTCAGGAGAGGAGGGGGACCCTGTACCCCAGTGAGAATCAGCACCTTCAGGGGAGGAAGGGAACCCTGTACCCCAGTGAGAATCAGCACCTTCAGGAGAGGAGGGCGACCCTGTACCCCAGTGAGAATCAGCACCTTCAGGAGGGGAGGGAGACCCTGTACCCCAGTGAGAATCAGCACCTTCAGGGGAGGAGGGGAACTCTGAGGTGGGTGCGACATTAGTTGTTGTAACAAAGATGGAGATTGGTACTCTTAGTGATGATTGGGTTAAATGTAACATCATTGAACATTTTGATTGGAAGAATAAAGAAGCTGAATATTATTTAAATAGAGAAAGACTGTAGAAAGCTGCAGAGCAGAGGGAGCTGGTGTCCGTGTGCATAAATCATAAAATTCAAGTTCAGCAGCAAGTAGCAAACGCTAATGGAATGTTAGCTATTAATTCAAAGAGAGTGGAGTATAAAATTGGAAAGTCTTGCTAAAACTACACAAGGCACAAGTTAGACCACACCTGAAATACTGTGAACAGTTTTGTCCCCTTATCTAAGGAAAGATATATTGACATTAGAGGCAGTCCAGAAAAGGTTCACTAAGTTGATCACGGGCATGGAGGGATTTTCCTGAGGAGAGGTTGAGTAAGTTGGGCCTGCACTCATTGGAGTTTAGAAGAATGAGAGGTGACCTTATTGAGACATATCAGATTCTCAGAGAGTTTGACAGGTAGACACTGAGACATTGGCTGGAATTTTACCGGCACACTCACCTGATTTGGGGGGTGGGAAGCCTCGGAGAACAGCATTTTCCATTTGCCTGGGGCAAGATCGGACGAAGCTCAGGCAGACGAGCCGGTAAAATTCTGTCCATTGGATCAGTTTGTCTGGTCTTCTCTCAGAACCTGTTTGATGAGGCTGCAGTAGTGTCTCTGGTCCCACTGCTGTCCATCAGAAATCCAACTGAAGCCACATCAAGCGAGCAGGAAACCCAGGGCAGGAGAAGCAGAGAATCTCACCGATGTGACTTTCAGGGCTGAGACAGACAGAGTTTAATCAGTCAGGGAATCGAGGGTTAGGGAATGAGGGGCAAAAGTGGGAGTTGTGGATTATATTAAACCCGTCCTGATCTCATTGAATAGCAGAGCACACTCGATGGGCTGAAGGGCCTCCTCTGCTCCTAGTCTTCTGGTCTTATCAACAGAACAGTTTAATCTCAATCCAGGGAGAGAGATAGAGTCAATGGCTTGAAAATGGAGATTGGAATCTGGTCCCAATATTTAATTGGAGGATTTTTCTGAGGATTGAGAAGAAATGAGGCTGAGTTTGAGTTGGGTGTTGTTTGCATTCATGTGAAAACTGATGGTGTGCTTTAAGATGATGTCATTGAACACAGAACATTACAGCACAGTACAGGGTCTTCAGCCCTCGATGTTGCGCCGACCAATGGAACCAATCTAATGTCCCTCTATCCTAAACTATTCCAATGCTATCCATATGCCTATCCACTGACCATTTGAACGCCCTTAAACTTGACGAGTCCACAACTGCAGCAGGCAGGGCATTCCACGCCCTTACTACCCTCAGAGTAAAGAACCCACCTCTAACATCCGTCCTATAACTACCACCCCTTAATTTAAAGCTATGTCCCCTCGTGTTATCCATCTCCATCCGAGGAAAAAGGCTCTCACTATCCACCCTATCTAACCCTCTGAGCATCTTATATATCTCAATTTAAGTCACCTCTTAACCTTCTTCTCTCTAATGAAAATAACCTCAAGTCCCTTAGCCTTTCCTCATAAGACCTGCCCTCCATACCAGGCAACATCCTGATAAACCTCCTCTGCACCCTTTCCAATGTCTCCACATCTTTCTTATAATGCAGTGACCAAAACTGTACACAATGCTCCAAGTGCGGCCGCACCAGAGTTTTGTGCAGTTGCAACATAACATCTCAGCTCCGAAATTCAATCCCTCTACCAATATAAGCTAACATACCGTACGCCTTCTTAACAACCTTATCAACCTGGATGCCAACTTTCAGGGATCTATGTACATGTACACCGAGATCTCTCTGCTCATCGACACTACCAAGAGTCCTTCCATTAGCCCTATATTCTGTAATCCTGTTACTCTTTCCAAAGTGAATCACCTCACACTTTTCTGCATTAAACTCCATTTGCCACCTCTTAGCCCAGCTCTGCAGCTTATCTATGTCTCTCTGCAAACTGTAACATCCATCCTCACTGTCTACAACTCCTCCAACTTTGGTGTCGTCAACAAATTTACTAATCCAACCCTCTACATCCTCATCTAGGTCATTTACAAAAATGACAAACAGCAGTGGTCCCAAAACAGATCCTTGAGGTACACCACTTGTAACTGCACTCCAGGTTGAATATTTCCCATCAACCTTCACCCTCTGTCTCCTATCAGCTAGCCAATTCCTAATCCAAACTGCTAACTCACCTTCAATCCCATGCATCTGCATTTTCTGCAGTAGCCTACCATGGGGAACCTTATCAAACACTTTGCTAAAATCCATATACACCACATCAACTGCCTTACCCTTATCCACCTCTTTGGTCACCTTCTCAAAAAACTCAATAAGGTTTGTGAGGCATGACTTATCCTTAATCAAATTTTCCTTTCTACATGATTATAAATGCTATCTCTTATAATCATAGAAATCCTACACTGCAGAAAGAGGCCATTTAGCCCATCGAGTTTTCAACCCAATCTCACCCAGGCCCTACTCCCATATCCCTACATATTTACCCACTAATCTATGTATCTCAGGACACTAAAGGGCAATTTAGCATGGCCAGTCAACCTAACCCACACATCTTTGGACTGTGGGAGGAAACTGGAGCATACAGAGAAAGCTCACATAGACACAGAAGAACTTACAAACTCCACACAGACAGTGACCCAACCTGGGAATTGAAAACGGTTCCCTGGAGCTGTGAAATAGCAGTGCTACAATCCCATCTCTTATAATCCTTTCCAACACTTTGCCAACAACAGAAGTAAGGCTCACCGGTCTATAATTCCCAGGATGGTCTCTACTCCCCTTCTTGAACAAGAACATAGAACATAGAACATTACAGCACAGAACAGGCCCTTCGGCCTTCGATGTTGTGCCGACCAAAATAAAAAGCAATGCCCCTCCAAACTAAACCATTCCCTTCTCTTCCATATACTTATCAATTAACCTCTTAAACGCCACCAAACTTGGCGCATCTACAACAGCTGCAGGCAGGGCATTCCACTCCCTAATCACTCTTTGAGTAAAGATAAAACAAGGGGATAACATTTGCCATCCTCCAGTCTTCTGGCACTACATCTACATAGAACATAGAATACAGAACATTACAGCGCAGAACAGGTCCTTCGGCCTTCGATGTTGTGCCAACCAATTAAGAAAAAGCAATGACCCTCTAACCTAAACCATTCCCTTTTCATCCATAAACCTATCCACTGACGTCTTAAACACCCCCAGACTTGGCGCATCTACAACTGCAGCAGGCAGGGCATTCCATACCCTTACCACCCTCTGGGTGAAGAACCTACCTCTGACATCCGTCCTATAACTACCACCCCTTAATTTAAAGCTATGTCCCCTCGTGCTAGCTTTCTCCATCCTAGGAAAAAGGCTATCACTGTCCATCCTATCTAAACCTCTAATCATCTTATATGTTTCGATAAGGTCCCCTCTTAGCCGCCTCCTTTCTAACGAAAACAACCTCAAATCCCTCAGCCTCTCTTCATAAGACCTGCCCTCCATACCAGGCAACATCCTGGTAAACCTCCTCTGTACCCTCTCCAATGCCTCCACATCTTTCTTATAATGTGGGGACCAGAACTGCACACAATACTCCAAGTGCGGCCGCACTAGAGTTTTGTACAGTTGCAACATGACGTTGCGGCTCCGAAATTCAATCCCCCTACCAATAAAAGCTAAGACTCCATATGCCTTCTTAACAACCTTCTCGACTTGATTGCCAACTTTCAGGGATCTATGCACCTGTAGCCAACAATGACATAAAGATCAAAGCCAAAGGCTCTGCAATCTCCTCTTTAGCCTCCCAGAGAATCCTAGGGTAAATCCCACCCGGCCCAGGGGAATATCTATTTTCATACTTTCTAGAATTGCTAACATCTTCTCCTTATGAATGACAATCCTGTCTAGTCTAATAGCCTGTATCTCAGTATTCTCATCGACAACATTATCTTTTCCCTGTGTGAATACTGATGAAAAATATTCATTTAGCGCCTCTCCTATCTCTTTGGACTTCACGTACAACTTCCCACTACTGTCCTTGACTGGCCCTAATCTTACCCTGGTCATTCTTTTATTCCTGACATACCTGCAGAAAGTTTTAGGGTTTTCCTTGATCCTACCTGCCAAAGAGTTCTCATGTCCTCTCCTGGCTCTTCTTAGCTCTCTCTTTAGGTCCTTCCTGGCGAACTTGTAACTCTCCAGTGCCCTAACTGAACTTCATGTCTCATCTTTACATAAATCTCCTTCTTTCTCTTCAAGAGATTCAACTTCTTTACTAAACCATGGTTCCCTCGTTCAACCACTTCCTCCCTGCCTGACAGGTACACACTTATCAAGGACACACAGTAGCTGCTCCTTGAACAAGCTCCACATTTCAATTGTGTCCATCTCCTGCAATTTCCTTCCACATCCTATGCATCTTAAATCTTGCCTAATCACATCATAATTTTCTTTCCCCCAGCTATAACTCTTGCCCTGCTGTATATACCTATTCCTTTCCATCAGTAAGATAAATGTAACTGAATTGTGGTCACTGTCATCAAAGTGCTCACCTACCTGTCAGGTATGGACACAAACGAAAAGTAGAGCTTGTTCAAGGAACAAATACTGTGTGTCCTTGATGGGTATGTCCCTGGCATGCAGTGAGGAAACAGCCGAGTGAGGGAACTATGGTTCACAAAGGAGATTGAATGTCTTGTCAAGAGGAAGAAGGAATTGTATGTAAGGATGAAAAAATAAGGTTCAGTTGGGTCGCTTGAGGGTTACAATGACCAAGGAATGAGTTAAAGAAAGGGCTTAGGAGAGCAAGGAGGGACATGGGAAGTCCTTGGCAGGTCAGATTAAGGGAAACCCCAAAGCTTTTTACTCTTATGTGAGGAATAACAGAATGGCCAGGGTGAGGTTAGGGCCAGTCAAGGACAGTGGTGGGGATTTGTACATAGAATCAGAAGAGATAGGTGAGGCATTGAATGAATACTTTTCTTCAGCGTTCACTAAGAAGGGGGCCATGTTTTTGAAGATGAAAGTGTGATACAGACTGTTAGGATGGAGGAAGTAGATGTTCTGAGGGAAGATGTATTAGCAATTTTGAAAAACTTGAGAATGGATAAGTTCCCTGGACCAGATGGGATACATCCAAGGATACTTTGGGAGGCAAGGGATGAGATTGTGGAGCTTTTAGCTTTGATCTTTGGGTCCTCACTGTCCACAGAGATTGTGCCGGAGGACTGGAGAGTGGCAAATGTTGTTCCTCTCTTCAAGAAAGGAAATAGGAATGACCCTGATGATTATACATCAGTTAGTCTTACTTTGGTGGTCGGTAAGTTAATGGAAAGGATCCTGAGAGATAGGATTTATGACCATTTGGAGACACAGTAAGAAGTCTGACAACACCAGGTTTAATTCCATCCAATTTATTTGATAGTAAACTTGCAAACTTTAAGGGTTTGCCCCTTCATCGTGTGAATGAAGAGTTCTGGCCTCAGACAGAGCATATACCAGCACAGACTGTTTACAGATTGCTGATTAGAATGTGAATCTTTACACCTAACCTGCCATTCAAGTCTTAAAGTGGCCGACAATGTGAGTGGAAGGAGCACTGAGCACAGGTTAAAGAGATGTGTATTGTCTCCAGACAGTACAGTAAGTGAGGTTTTTTGCTAACCCAGGCAAGTCATGGGGGTTACAGACAGTGTGACATGAACGCAAGATCCCTGTTAAGACCGTCCTCATGTGTGCGGAACTTGGCTATCAGTCTCTGCTCAGCGACTCTGCGCTGTCGTGTGTCGTGAAGGTCCTCTTGGAAAACGTTTATCCAAAGGTCGGAGACCGAATACCCGTGAATGCTGAAGTGTTCGCCCACAGGAAGGGAGCGGTCTTGCCTGGTGATTGTCGAGCGATGTTCATTCATCCGCTTTCATAGCAAGACATTGCTACATACTAACTTCACTATGGCTACATGCTTCCCAGGATTCATTCCCTTGAGAACAACGAATACCAAGGCAGTGGGAGAGATATCAATCCAATTCTTCACTTAATGTGGATTTCCCATTGAGGTCCAGTTGGAACAAGGTTCCAATTTCAGGAAGTTATGAGTAGTTTGGGGATAAAACAGTTCAAGTCCGCAGCACATCATTTTACAACAATACCATCAGACTCTCAAAGATACTTCTGGCAGTGTGTGTGTGTGTGTGTGTGTGTGTGTGTGTGTAAGACGCCTGCGATGGACTGGGATAAACACAATAAGAAGTCTCACAACATCAGGTTAAAGTCCAACAAGTTTATTTGATAGTAATCCCACAAGTTTTCAGCAACACTGTTCCTTCTTCAGGTGAATGGAAGGTTTGGCTAACTGATGGAAGAGAGTTGGAATAAGAAGGACATTTTCAGGATGTCAATCTATAACTAGTGGAATTCCACAGGGATCAGTGCTGGAACCACAATTATTAACAATATAGATTAATGACTTGGACAAGGAAAGTGAATGCACTATTCCCAAGTTTGTACATGACACAAAAATAGGTAAGGAGGCACATGATGTGGATGAGACAGACAGTCTACAGAGGAATCTCAGCAGATAGAATATTAAATAGCAAAATTATGCATTTTGCAGGCAAGTTTTGCTAAAACTACACAAGGCACTAATGAGATTATACTTGACATACTGTGAATGGTCTGTTTCTCTTATCAAGGAACCATGGACTGGCATTGAAACAGGGTGTGGCAAGGTGGGAGGTGGGGTGGGCATGAGGAAAGGGAGGTGCGTGGGTGTGAGGGAAGTGCATGGGTGTGAGGGAAGGGAGGTGGGGTGGGCATGAGGAAAGGGAGGTGCGTGGGTGTGAGGGAAGGGAGGTGGAATAGGCATGAGAGAAGGAAGATGGGGGGGAAGGGAAGTGAGATGTGAGTGAGTTTCTTTCCACTCACCTGACGAAGGAACACTGTTTCCGAACTTGTGGGTTTTCTATCAAATAAACTGATTGGATTTTAACCTGGTGTTATGAGACTTCTTACTGTGTGTGTGAAATGCGGGATCAGAATTCCTGTTTTGGACCTTGGGGTTGCACTGAATAAGTCACCAACTTTAGTTGTTGGACATGAGATGAGTGATCTTCAAAAACTCATCAAGGGAAAGTTTTTGGAGCAGATAAGCATTCCTGGGGGTCAACGAGCAGCTCACAAGTGCCTGCAAGGTGGGTCCCAGGTAAACATTCAGGCTGAGATCTGAGGCCAATGATGCTCCTTTACAAAGCAAATCACTAAAAACACCATTCAGTGGTCCATATAAACTCATCGAAAGGATTGGTCCAGTTAATTATTTGATCAATATTCCAGATCCCAGGAAAAGGAACCAGTTATTTTGGAGTAATATCCTTCTCCCAGACAGTGATAGACTAGTGTCACTTTCTCAGGCTTAAGGACAACGGGGATGGTGAAGAAAATCATGAGGATGAGGTGGATAGAGGCCAGAGAATTCTCACATCGAACCTCCTGCTGTCCAATTAGCTAACAGTGAAATTTGAGGAGGTGTTTTCACACGTAGAGCAACAAGGAAACTAACATGACTTTTTACAACAGTTACCGGAGTTTATACAGACAAAGCTGGATGTATAAACTTAAACCAAAGGTGACAGAATGTAGCAGCAGAAAAATCCTCTCCTCACAAACTGGATTTTATTTTAAGATTTGGAAGGATGAAGAATTATTTGGACACTTGGATTTTTTTACAAAGAGTTCAGGAGTTCATATTGAAGAACATAAAACACCACAGCACAAACAGGCCCTTCAGCCCACAAGTTATGCCGATATATTTACCAGGCCATAGAACTATCTATAACTCTCAATCCTATTAAATCCCATGTACTCATCCAGAAGTCTCTTAAAAGACCCCAGTGAGTTCACCTCTACCACCACCGACGGCAACCGATTCCATTCACTCACCACCTTCTGAGTGAAAAACTTACCTCTAACATCTCCTCTGTACTTGCCCCCCAGCACCTTAAACCTGTGTCCTCTCGTAGCAACCACTTCAGCCCTGGGAAATAGGCTCCGAGATATTTCCTGGAAATATCACTACAGGGACAAGAGCCAGGATTTAAAACAGTTCTCCCAATAATCTCCAACGATTGGGAGAATTGCAGCAATTCTTTCAGGTTTTAACACAGCCTTTTTTGAGGAATGAGCTGAGAAAGAAGTCATTTCAGGAATCCTTTCTCTCGTCCTGCCTTGACTGAAATTGTCGTTATCAACCTACAGCCAGAGAATCTACACAGAAATCTGCATTTGGAGAACCGCAAAGCTGAGACACGAGAAATTGATCCATCTCTATATCCTCCTTCATACCAAAGCTGATTGGTGAGAAGGTGGAGGCATCTACAGAGACCAGTGACTGATCTTCATCTGAGGGAGCATCAGATCGACAGTGCTGAACCTCTGGCAACTTGATCCCTATTCTTAGAAAGTTATTTTCTATCTGATCACCTCTGCAGACGGTATTGTGTGCTCTGTGTATGTCTGTGTACATCCCCCGCTGGGGAATCTTTAAACAGTTATCCTTCCAGATTATAAATATATTTAACTGATTCTTGCAACTTGTTTGAAAGATGTTTTGTTTTATAAATCAATTATTCTGAATTTATTGAAACTTGGTCCATAATCTTTTTATTCTGGGTGAAGAAAACAATTAGCCATTTTAATAACTTTTAAAATAGTAGCACATCTTGTGGAGTAGGGGGTTAAATATCTGTGCCTCAGATGTAACAAATTGGAGAATTCTGTGAACTGTGGAATAATAACAACTGGTTAAAAAATAAAATGAAAGCAGGTTTTCCCCTTAGCTACAGAAAGGTCACATTTGATGCAGTTAAGAATTTGAAAGGTTCTGTATATTTGTGATTCTTTCTGATATTAACCAGCGCCCAATTGGTAAGTTCTGGACAAAAGAGTTCATCAGGGTTCACACATCACTTTGAAAAATGTTTCCTGTGGGTTGTGATACAGTTATCAAGGAGATTGTGAGTGAGTGTGAGTTGGTCCCAGAGGCACAGGCAAACACAGCCTGGGCAAACTCAGACTGAATTTGAGAGAGAAAAGTAAAGTCATTTTAACCAATAGATACAGACATTAATGGCAGATACAATGAACCAGATCCTTCGGGAAATTGTCCTGGAATTATTTTTAAAAAATCACTTCCTCAAGTCGCCAAAGCCCAGGGAAAGAGCAGAAGCTAAACCAGTAGAACACCTAACAGAGACTGATAATAATTACCAATTAATCCATTAATCCTTTCACCTTCACAAAGCCAAGGAGGATGGAAAGTTTGAAGAGGAAAGGAAAGCAAGTGGCCAGGAATATCCTGGGAATTCTTCCTCAGGAAAAAGGAAGGGGCTGAGAGTGGAAGTGATTTTTGGAGGTCCAGATATTCCAATTGGAACAAAATGGGTTTGCTCATGAGGATGACAGGAATTTGGTGAAGAATTGATAGAATTTACTGAGATGCATCAGGATAATTCAGAAAAAGGAGCCTAGACTGAGAGTGCAGCAGTGGCATTAAGTACAACATGAGAGTCAGAGTGTGAATGAATGAGAGAGTGTGTGAGAGAGAGAGAGTGTAAGAGAGAGAGAGAGTGTGTAAGAGAGAGAGAGAGAGTGTGAGAGAGAGTGTGAGAGAGAGAGAGTGTGAGAGAGAGAGTGTGAGAGAGAGAGAGAGTGTGAGAGAGAGTGTGAAAGAGAGAGAGTGTGAGACAGAGAGTGTTGTGAGAGAGTAAGTGTAGTGTGAGAGAGAGAGTAGTGTGAGAGAGACAGAGTAGAAGTGTGAGAGAGAGAGAGTGCGTGTGAAAATGAAGAGAGAATAGTAGAGTAGTAGTGTGAGATAGGTGTGAGAGAGTGTGTTAGAAGACGTGTAAGAGAGAGTGTGAGAGTGTGAGAGAGAGAGGAGAGTGAGTAAGAGAGAGTAGTGTGAGAGAGAGAGTGTGAGGAGAGGAGTGTGAGAGATTTGTAGAGAGAGAGATGAGTGAGAGAGTGTGAGAGAGACGAGTGTGTAGGAGAGATGTGAGAGAGAGAGAGTGTGAGAGGAGGTAGTGAGAGAGTGTGTGGGAGAGAGAGAGAGGTGAGAGTATGAGAGGAGAGTAGTGTGTTAGAGTGTGTGAGAAGAGTGTCGAGAGAGTGAGAGAGAGTGTGAGTGTGTGAGTGAAAATGAGAGAGAGAGAGAGAGTGTGAGAGAGTGTGAGAGAGTGTGAGAGAGTGTGAGAGAGTGTGAGAGAGAGTGTGAGAGAGTGTGAGAGTGTGTGAGAGAGAGAGAGTGAGAGAGAGAGAGTGTGAGAGAGAGAGTGTGAGAGAGTGTGAGAGAGTGTGAGAGAGAGTGTGAGAGAGTGTGAGAGAGTGTGAGAGAGTGTGAGAGAGAGAGAGAGAGAGTGAGAGAGTGTGAGTAGAGAGGAGTGTGTGAGAGGTGTGAGAGAGTGTGAGAGAGTGTGAGTGAAAAATGAGAAGAGAGAGAGAGTGTGAGAGAGTGTGAGAGAGTGTGAGAGAGAGTGTGAGAGAGAGTGGTGAGAGTGTGAGAGAGAGTGTGAGAGAGTGTGTGAGAGTGAGAGAGAGAGTGAGAGAGAGGAGAGAGTGGTGAGAGAAGAGAGTGTGAGAGAGTGTGAGCGAGCATGTGAGAGAGAGTGTCAGAGAGAGTGTGAGAGTAGAGATGTGAGAGAGTAGTGTGGAGAGATGTTGTGAGAGAGTGTGAGAGAGAGCGTGTGTGAGAGAGAGAGAGTGTGTGAGAGAGTGTGTGAGAGAGAGAGTGTGTGTGAGAGAGAGTGTGTGAGAGAGAGTGTGAGAGAGAGAGTGTGTGTGGGAGAGAGTGTGAGAGAGAATTTCTGAGAGAGAGAGAGAGTGTGTGAGAAAGAGAGTGTGAGAGAGAGACAGTGTGTGAGAGAGAGAGTGTGTAGAGAGAGAGAGTGTGTGTGAGA